>SNQJ01S0044704.1:200336-219235 GCA_010110895.2 Picea sitchensis | reverse complement strand
ATAAGTTAATGATGTACTTCCCTATTATATGGTTCTAAAGTTTGTATGTTTGTAATTGCTAGAATCTATATGGTTTGTATTTGTATTTGTAAAATGTATTTCAATTTCTTACTTTGTATGTGTAAATTATAAATCGCCTAAAAACGGCAAAATATAATTAGTAAGTGAAAAAACACTCCAGAGTATAACTCATGCTTAGGACTTAAGGTGGCTAAGACCTTTTACAAGTTCATCATGCAACATCTCTTATTACAATTTTTCATGGAAATGTAAAGAGAAAAAAGTTGGTCTTAATGACCGGCTGAACTTCTGAACTCTGAATTTTGAACATGAAAATGTTCAATATTTGGCGCTCGCTGGAAATTCAATCAGTTTAGATTAATTTTTCCCTTTTGCAAAGTAGAACACTAATTGCTAGATTAGTTTTATTTTCCGCAATTTCAATTTGGCAAATAAACCATCCCCTCAGCGACCTCGCAAGAGGCCTGGTCAGTGTGGATCTAGTAATTAGTCTCACATTTATTTTGCTTGTTATAAAATAAACAAATTCCCCTCAGCTCACAGTGCGGTTCTTGACCCTTCCAGTTGCGAGCTAGTCTCGATCTACTGGAAGTAAGTTCATACACGTTGTGTTGGTCAGTGGTTGATAGTTTAATTAGGACAACCCCCAAAGAAGTTAACTTAATGCGCAGGAAAACGCCTTGAAGTGACCTGCGAAGTAAGGCGGGCCCTCTCGGGACCTAGCTTCCCACCCGTTTTGGACATCCAACACTTTGAGTGAGTTTTACTAGTGAGACCATTTGGGTTTCGGTAAAGCTCTCCGCAAGTTTCCAAACAAAGAGTTAACCTCCAAGGAAGCCCAAACCATTTCATTAACTGAACATCAATTTATTCTATGCCCACGATTCACTTTAAGGCACTGGTCTCAATTTTTCACACTCAACAAAGCCACAGGCTTCATTTCAAGTTTGGTTATCTATTTAATTTGAATGAAACTTGCATCTAACAATTGTTTCTCAGTATCCTTTTGATGCAAGTATATGTTTATTTGATTATATATCATGGTGAATGTTTACTTCATGTTTTATCAGTTTATGGTTGATGGTTTAAAAGAATAATAAAACTCCTAGATTTCATTTTTGTACTTAGCTTATTTTAAAAGCCTTAGTATATTTGTTAGGGACTACCCCCCTTGGCTTCGCTAGGAGTTGGCCTAGACGGAGGAGTTGAGGATTAGGTGACAGCACCTTAACTCTCACTTACCCCCAAGGACACACCGAGTGGATTGAAGATTTCTTCCACGTCTCCCAGGTGTGTATAAAGCGGCAACACACTGGAAAGCAGAAGTTAGTTGCCCTCCCTTTGCAGCGAGTAGTGGTTGAAGCACCTTTTCAGCAATGGGGTTTGGACTTCATAGGAAAATTTAAGGATAATTCAAGTAATGGCTATTCATGGGTTTTAACAGCTACAGATTACTTCACTAAATGGGTTGAAGCCATCCCTACCAAATCAACAACTAAAAAGGTTGTCGTGGATTTCCTTGAAGACAAGATAATAACTAGGTTTGGTGTGCCTTCAAAGATAGTAACAGATAATGCAAAAGTCTTTTGCTCAACAGAGATGTCCTCTTTCTGTTTCAAATATGGCATTATTTTATCCCATGCATCAAATTATTATCCCCAAGGAAATAGTCAAGCAAAGTCAAGTAGTAAAAATCTAATGACCATAGTTAAGCAAATTGTTGGGGAGAACAAGAGGTCATGGGATAGTAAAATCAAATATGCATTGTGGGCAGATAGAATAACAAAGAAGGTTGCAACAGGGAAAAGTACATTTGACTTAATCTATGGTTTGGATGTTAAATTGCCAATACACCTTAAGCTTCCACAATACGGTTTACTTCATGATTTCTCTACAGGAAAGGATGCAGTTCAGAACAAGACTAATCAGATGAATGAGTTAGATGAAAACAGAAGGAAGGCTTATGATCAGAATTGCAAAAATCAGGAAAAGATTAAAAGGGCATTTGATAAATCAGCAAAACAGAGAGATTTCAAAATTAGGGATACAATGTTGTTATGGGATGAAGGCAAAGAAAAACCAGGCAAGCATGGGAAATTTGACAGTTTATGGCTGGGTCCATATATGATCCGGGAAATAGCAGGTCCTAATTCTTTCTACCTCGACCATTTGGATGGTGAGCCCATGGATATTCCAAGGAATGGGCAACAACTCAAGCTATTTTTCAAATGATGAGCAACTTGGTGTCCAAAGGGGCACCCTTTGTAACGTATCTCTAACCTTTTTCCTTTGATTATTTCAATTCTGTTATTATTTCATTTATGTATATAGTTCATTGTATAGTCATTTCATTTATGTGATTATTGATAATATCATTTCATTTATTGATAATTGTTTATTCTTTTCACACATGTACTTATGTTGGGTATTGGTGAGAACTTTATTTTGCAGATTCTGAGGTTCTCGCATGCTCTCCTTCCAAAAGATCGAGCACATGTCCCCATGTGGAGTTAGATGTTGACCACCTATTTCAACTAGGTGTCAACGTCGTGTACCATGAAGATATGTACCTTGTGGTACAACATGTTTGAAGACTTATGGCTCAGCAGGGCAATTCTGCTCCCAGAACTTCTTTCTTTGTACACGGAATGCTCGCCCCCCCGCCCCCTGCGTGGGATAATAATGTAATATGTTAGCATGGGTCAATTTTTTAGTTAGTTGCCTAGGACTTTATCATTAGGGAAGTCCTTTCATCGAGTGTTTTTTTTCCTCGAGTAATTAATCTTGCTTACCGGCAATTTTAATTATCCTTGAGTTTTTCACTCAAATAATCCTCCAAAGTGGTGAAAGGTGTTCTAATGATTGAACCCAATGGGTGACTAACGTTTAGAAGTGTTGTAAATGACCATGCTAGACATCTCCTAGAGTCTTGTGGAATTCTGTTAAGTTTTGATAGGATTTTTTAAATAATTAAAATTTTTGTAAACTGAGAATTTTTAATTATTTTTTATGTAAAATGTAAAAATTTGGTCCTTGTGGATTTTGTAGAGGGGTGTGAGTACTCACATCAACTGGCTTATGACCCCCTACACCCTTGGACCAAGTTTCAGCTCATTTGGACAAGTTTTGCTAGGCCAATGTCCATGAGGAGTCTAAGTCAGTCAAAAATCAGCAAATAATTGGCTAAATTAAAAATGTCAAATTTTGCCAAAAGTTGTAAAACATGAGAAAAGGGGGGAAAGTTGTTTCCGAAGTCATTTCTATGTAATGAAGGGTCAAATAAATCAAATTCCCCCTTTCCCACCCCTCATACAACTTAACTTTAGAGAGAGAGGCGAATTTGTCTCTTGTGGGGCTCACCGTCTCCATTGGATTGGCCATTTGGTGATGGGGACCACATGGGGGCCCCATTCCACACCTTGGGTGACCCCTTGGGGCTTTAGAGAGAGGTTTAAACTTAGGATAGGGGGTTTCTTCCCCCATTTTTGAGTTTCCTCTTTTAATGGTAGTTCTCTTCTCTCATGGTGCCCCCCCCCCCTTTGAGTGAGCCTCTCTCTTGCATGAGTGCCACTTGGAGAGCATGCAAGGGGGGTCTCTCTTGCTTCTCTCCCTTAAAAGAAAGGCTCCTCTCCTCCTTTTGGCATCTAATTTCATAGCAACTCCATGCTACCCATTTTTCTCCCCATTCTCTCTTCCTCTTCCCCCATTTTCTCTCTTGTAACATTGTTGGCATAGTGCAGCCACTCTTTTGATCAATAGAAGTGAAGCTTTGGAGGAACTCTTGGTGTTCTCTTGGTGTACTCTTGGTACTCTTTGGCTGCTCTCATTTGGTGTTTTCCTATGCTTGAGGTAATATTGTGAATTTCTATCTAATCTATTGCTTCCATTGTTTTACTTGAAGAACCCCACGCAAAGTATTTTGTTGGGGATAAACTTGTAGTAATATTGCTATAGTTTTATGTGGGTTGCTTATAATTGTGTTTGCAAAGTATTTTGTAGACCATCTAGGAGATCTCACCTTCATGCCTCATTGTGTAGCAAAGATTTTACAGATTTGCAGGTTACTCAAAGCTTGGAGGAGTTGACTCCAAAAGCTTCATTTCACCTCATCTAAATTTCTGATATAACTTTCAGATCTTGTTTACTTATTTTTTGCACTTATATAATCATCTAAATCTTGCTTTCAAATCAATTTACAAGTTCATATTTTGTACATAAATTTTCTATTTATATACTAACCCAAAACTAACTCATTTCTAGTAGTTTTTAGCAATTTCCAGCAAGCATTACTTGTTGTTTTTTGCAGGTTTTTGCCAATTTAAGGGGAGTTGTTGTCCATTTTTTGCCACAAGGAGCTCAAAGAAGCATCTTAAGGCCTTGGTGCAAAATCCTCTCTCTATTCTTACTTTCCAAATCATTGTACGCAGCCCAAGAGAGTCTCTTGGGCTTGCATTCTTTTCAATTTCATAATTTGTAATTTGTAAAGTATTTATTTAGTTTTGCTTTGCCCACATCTTGCATGTGAGTGGCCCGGCCACCCTTGCAATACCGTGTTGGCTAGATTAGTTTTATATTTTTGCTTAATTTGTTTTTCCCACTTCTCCCACAAAGAAAAGGTCGAGTGGCTAGTGTAACTTATTTTATTTCATTTCATTTCTTTTACCCACCTTGGCACAAAATTGGTAGGCTTGTCCTCCACATTGTGCCATAGTTGTGAGGTTGCAAAGTCAATTTATTTTTCCCACCTTTGTCCTTAAGGCAAAGTTGTCTGGCTAGTTTGTTTATTGCAATTTATTTCAAGTTATTGTAAATACTTAATTGTGTCCACACCTTGCATGTGAGTGGCTTTGCCACCCTTGCAATATCATGAAGGCTAGTTAGTTTTCCTTTTCTTGCAAAGTAATCAAAATTGTGCCCCACCTTTTGCCCTGTAGTTCCTCCCCTTGCCACTTTGTGGATCTTGGGTAACAAGAAAGGGCAAAGGATTGTGTGGCTAGTTTAATTAGGCACCTAAATCCATTATTGTTTTAACCATTAAATAGGGGTGACTTGGGAGGCTAGAAAGGGTTGAAGCCGGGGACGATTTCACGGCGCTACGTGTCCTCCTTGTTGAGCGCCCAAGCATCTTGGATTTGACCTGTGGAGCTAGGGAAGAGCCTTGTTGTTCTTCTTATTGAGCACCCAGCACTTCCTCTTGGTTGAAGGGATAAGGACTTGGGGTCATCACATAGTTTAGGATTGCTACAATTCATATCTAATCCCCCTAAGTTCAAGAGAGATCTAAAATTAATTAAAATCAACCTACTCACATTTCACAACATTTACATTTCCTTGCAATTTCCTTTCAAGCAATTTATTCTTTCAAGCATTTAATTTTCATTTACTTTCAGCAAATTCCTTACTTGTGAATATTTACATTTGTCAAAGCATTCTTTATTCTTTATTGCAGGTATTCTTTGTTTTGTGAAATAATTGTTTCAAGTGTAAAGTTATTTTTCAGTTCATTGTATATACATTTCATAAGCTTGTTTCATTATTGTAAAGTAATCTTTCATAGTATATAGTTCAATAAGTTGGGATTTGGATAATCTTTAGGCACTGATCTGTTTATGTTTCTGTCATAGTTCAAAAAGTTTGTTTGTCATTTGATGCTTGTCATTGGGTTGGGTCTCCCTAATTGATAACTTAATTAACTCCTAGAACATTAATAAAAAAACTTCACATAGTTTAATAGGTTATGTTGCCGTCCTTATACACACCTACAAGCGTGGAGAAGTCTCCAACCCACTTGGTGTGTCCTTGGAGGCACAAACCTAAGTCTAGACCCACTATCACCTCGATCTAGACTCCATCCTTCTAGGCTCACTCCTAGGGAAGCCAAGGGGGGTAGACCCTGTTGACCACCTATTTCGACTAGGGGTCAACTCCATGTACCATGAAGTTGTGTACCTTGGGGTACAACTTTTTTTTTTAAGACAATTTTTCCCCTCGACACGTCTTTATGTAATCAGAATGTTCGCTCCCCTGCGTGGGATAATAATGTAATGAGTCAACATGAGTCATATTTTAGTTAGTTGCCTAGGACTTTATCATTAGGGAAGTCCTTTCATCGAGTGTTTTTTATCCTCAGGTAATTTTTTATTACCCTTGAGTTTTTCACTCACAATAATCCTCCAAAGTGGTGAAAGGCGTTCTAATGATTGAGCCCAATGGGTGACTATGGTCTAGGAATATTGTAAATGACCATGCTAGACATCTTCTAGAGTCTTGAGAAATTCCGTCGAGTTTTAATAGTTTTTTTTAATTTATTAAAATTACCCATTTAATGATAATTTTAATTAAATTTGATGTAAAAATGTAAAAATTTGGTCCTAGGGGATTTTGATAGAGGTGTGAGTACTCAAAACAAATGGCAAGAGACCCCCTACACCCTTGGACCAAGTTTCAGTTCATCTGGACAAGTTTTGCTAGGTCTTTGTCCATGAGGAGTCCAAGTTAGTCTAGACTCAACAATTAATTGCTTTAATTTGGCTAAGTAAAAATGTCAAAAATTGTAAAAAGGGAATAAAGTTATGAGAGAGAGTGAGAAAGGTTTCCTAACCTTTTTCTTCAGTTGGAAAAATAATTTTCCACTTAAAGAACCCCCCCTTGCTTAGCCAACAACTTAAAGTGGTGTTCCCTAACTAAAAGTGACACGTGGGAAATAAAAAGTTTAAGAGAAAAAACCACCCAAACCCTAATTTCGCCCCCCTTGGTGTCTAACCTCATGTTTGACCATAGGAAAACTTTTTTTCCCCCTCACCCTTCAAACCCTAACTCACTACCAAAACCGTAAAAGTGACTCTTCCTTGACTTTGTCTATTTCTCTTGAATGTGTGACACTTGTAACTCATCCAAGAAGGGTCTCTCTTCTCTCCCAAGTATAAAAAAATGCCTACCCCTCCTCATTTCTCATCTATTCTCAGAGTAACTCCACTATGTCCAAATCTCTCCCACTCCTCTCTCTCTCTCTCTCTTTCCCATTTCTTGTAGTTTTGTTGCAAGTATTTGCATGCAGATTTCTTATGAATAAATGAAGCTTTGGAGGAACACCATCTTGGCATTGGGAGTCTTCTTGATGTTATACCAAATATTATTGAGGTGATATTGCTTTGTTTCTAGTGTTTTTTTCTTGTTTACGTGCCTAGATTAAGAAATCCATAGCAAAGTATTTTTCTTGGTAGAATAAGTAGAAGTATTTCTATTTGTTTTAGTGAGGAAGTTTTAATAGAACTAGTAAAGAATTTTACTTGTTTATTGGATCTACTCACCTCTTGACTGGTTTGTAGCAAGTTCGACACCATTTGCAAGTCACCAAGGTGTTCAAACAAGTAGATTTCAGATTCAGAAATTTGCTTGTTGGGCCAACATAAGCCTAAAAACATTTATCTTCTTTTCCTTCATCTTTCTCTATTGATTTGAGACATTTTATGTTCTGAAAATAGCATAAAAATATACATTTACTGTTCAGATTTTTACATATAAATTTATGTTATGTACTAACAGAAATTACTAAGCATTTTCAAGTACTTTTACAGCGTTTCCAGCAAGCATTAGTTTGTTATTTTTTGCAGGTTCTCACCAGAACAAGGGGAGGTACTGCCCATTTTGGGGCTCAAAACACTCCAAAAGAGCCTCCCAAGTTGGGGTTTCAAAACCCTCTTCTTCTCTCAAATCTAAAGAATAAAAACCCTCAAAAACTTATCTTTCTGAAAACTCCTGAGCAATTTCTATGTATCTATAACCTTCAAATACTTTAGAAAATAAGCTGTGTTTTAAATGAATGCCAATTGTGCAAATTAGGGCTTTATCTTCTGCTTGGTGTAACCGAAAACAATCTTCAGAATAAAAAATACCTTTGTAGTTGCTTCTATCAGGTTGGGGTTACAGTGCATTCTGGGTCTGATATTTCTCGTTTTTATTACAGTCGCACTCTAGACATCTATTCTTCTCCTCGCCGCTAGGTTTTGCTATTGGTGGACATGATTCTTCTAAACAAAACTCAGCGTCTTTGCCTGCTACTGCACCATGTTGACTGTGGATCTGTCTCTTCTCAGCATCGAGAGGATTTCTCTCTTTGCAGATGATGAAAAACTCTGCTTTCCAATCAAAGGCCAAGCATATAGAAGTTCACCACCACTTCATTCAGGAGAGAGAATGTTCAAAACAGAGAAACTGAATTGTTTCTTTATCTGCTACTGTGCTCTGTGTTGACTGTGGATCTGTCTCTTCTCAGCATCAAGGGTTTTCTCTCTTTGCAGATGATGAAAAACCCTGCTTTCCAATCAAGGATCAAACATATAGAAGTTCACCACCACTTTCGGGAGAAAGAATGTTCAGAACAGGGAAATTGTATTATTGTATTGTTCTTCATCGGACCAATTAGTTGGCATATTTATCAATCTTGTTGTTAAATTTACATACAGCAGCGAGAGCCATTCTCCTGGAGGATGACTAAGACCCTAGACGAGATCTAGGGCACCCAGTGCACTCCTGGGATAAGTGGTCTGGGACCAATATTGATAAAGACCCTAGGTCAGTAACCAGGGCCCCTGGTTTGTAACCAGGGTACCCATGCCTGGTGCATGGAAGGCTTGGTTCGTAACCAAGCAGTTGAAGACCCTAGGTTTGTAACCAGGGCCCCTGGTTAGTAACCAGGGTAACCATGCCTGGGGCATGGGAGTCTTGAAATGCAGGACCCAAACATTTGAAGACCCTAGATATATCTAGGGGCCCTGGACATGGTCCATGGTACCTATGCCTGGGGCATGGGTTTTTTTTGGTCTGGGACCAAACAGTTAGTTCCTTGGCATAAGACCCTTGTGATGGCCTCCAGTAGATGATTGGGGGTCTTAGTCTGGGACCAAGCATTTTAAGACCCTAGGTTAGTAACGGGGACTGGATTGCAACGGGTAACCATGTCTGGGGCATGGGAGTCTTAGTCTAGGACCAAGCATTTAAGACCCTAAGATATCTCTAGGGCCCACAGGCTAGGCCGAGTAGCCATGCACAGGGCATGGGAGTCTTGGTTTGTAACCAAGCACTTAGAGACCCTAGATTTATCTAGGGCCCTGAATAAGTCCGAGTGCTCTTGCCTAAGGGCATGGGTTGATCTTAGTCTCACGACCTTGGTGTGAAACTTGATGAGACATGACCTTCCTCTGAAGAAGGGCACAGCCACAAGAGGGATAGCGTCCATATGCATTGATGATAAAGTATGAGGTTCACTATATGATTTGATGGAATGAGTAATGCCACTGTGTCAAGCCCTTGATTGATTGTTTGAACCCTTGAAAGTGTCTTTGGTCCCTTGCTTGTGGGCTTTGTAAAACCCTTTACTCTTGTTGTAGGCTTTGATTAGTTGTTTGGGAGTTATCTGTTTTGCCTTGAGGTGAATTTAAATATTAAATTAAATATTAAATAATCACATGTTTAAATGTGAAATTTAAACATGTGATTTATATCGATTATTTAATATTTAGAATTACCCTCTCAACAAACTATTTAAAGAACCCTCCCCCTCACTTGATTAGATACATTCTATTATGACTATTGTCCATACGTGGAGACTCCCAATACTTAGGCCCTCGGTCGACCTCACGAGATTTACAGATCACCATTGCTAGTTTTGAGGTGCTGCCTATGCCAAAGTCTTTAGTGACACAGGGCTAGGTATCTGTTGATGAGGGCCGTGACTGTTTGGTGTCTGGAAGTGGCACGGTGAAGTCTGAGTAGTCTGTTTGAAGTGTTGTAACTTGCTTGAGTACGTGACTGCTTGAAGTCTGCAAGTGTGGCTCTTTTTTGAGGGTGCCTTGTCTTGCTAGGAGGTGCCGTAACCTGCCTTAATGAACCGCTGTCTATCCTAGTAGATACCGCTGTCTATCCTGCCTCATCTCAACCTCAACCCTGTTTGCTGTGAGGGTTAGTGTTCTTATGTTGGGGTTGAGTCTTTACTTGTCTTGTTGTAGTGGCATGAAAGATCCATCAATGTTGGTGGCTAGAGATCTTGTATAGATTAGAACCAGACTTCTTGAGCATAAAACCAAAGACCTAATCTCATTGTGGTTGAACTCCATCTTCTTTGGTGGACTCACATAGGAGTATGATTGACCTCTATGGAAGTTGGATCTAAGTTATTGTTATCATATTGTTTTAATCTACTTGTTTTCATTTGAAAAATTATTTGCTTGGTGAATATTAGATCTGCTTGTTATTAAACTTGATTACTTGTCTTGTTTGTGAGAAAAGGAATTATAAATCTGTTTGCTATATTTAAAAGAGTTTTGTATCTACATTTATTCTAAGATCATTGTGAGTTATGTTGCAGATCTACTTTTAACTCTGTTGTCATATATGTTTGAGAAGACTAATATCCCAGTTCAGATCTGAGTTTTAATATCTCAATACTCTAACAGTAGACTTCAAAATTGTGCAATAAGACTGAATCTTTACAGTGATATTACACAATACTCTAACAGTAGACTTCAAACAATGCGATATTAAAACTCAGATCTAAAGGAGTTTTGTTTTATTTTAGAAAGGAGACTGCTGTTTTGCACTTACCCTAAAATCTAACATGGTATCAGGCTATGGACTTGAAGACTCAAAGAAAGGCCAGGCTCACGTAGATCCTTCTTTAGGGTATTTGTCTTGCGGATCAGGAGATGATGAATCTTTCCAACAATAAGATTTCATCTCAATGCAATAACAAACTTAGTGGATTAAGTTTTCACTTCTGAATGGAGAACAACAGTGATTCACTTTTCAGAGGAAACTCCAGTGAATCTTCTAATACAAGAGTTTAACCAATGTTACATTGTACACAGGATACCTGCAGAGGTCCTTGGTCATGTTCATGTTGCAGTTTTTGCCTAAATCCTCCTTTCTGTTCATCAAATTATCTCAGGAACCGGGTCTACCCTCAAGATTGTTACATCATTAAGTATTAGGCCATCTGAGGTCATCATCTCTAAAGGCCTTGTTTGGTGGGGTGCTGGTGAAGCCCTCATCATCTGGCGGATACCAAAGAAAGAAAGTCCACTCAAATAGAGTGTTTGGGGGAGCCCGATGTCGTTTTTAATTTCTTTGTGTCAAGCCCTAATCTTGGATTGACAAAAGGCTCTTGAGGTCCTTTGCAGGAGCTTACGTTTACATAGAATCCATGTAGCCAGAGTGGAAAGGGATATCTTGGTGGGTATGTTTGAAAAGGATATGACAAAGGATGAGAGTGGGAGTATTGTTGAAAATCCTACTTGAAGAAGCAATGACCTGTTAGGGTGTGTTGAGTGATGTCATCAAAGGAGGAAGTTCTGGAAAGTACAGTGATGCATTTGTGAGGTTTCCTTGTTTTGAGTTTAAGAGTGGGATTGATTGGCCTTGGAAAGAATGGAGTTGCTTCTTTGACTAAGTCATTTGGAAGGGACAGCTAAAGAGATGAATTATCAGATCCATTGAGTTAGTGGTTAGATAACAATCCAAAAGTAATCAGTTATATAGCATGGGTGTGAAGACATTCAAAAGTACAAATCCAACTTTTGATTTGTGTCTATTTAACTATTATGATTTAGAGTAATCTTGTATTATGTTGTTTAACTAGTTTGACTTAGACCAGCTAGGAGATACGCACAGTTGCTCTATCCTCAACAAAGGTCAAATACAAAAAAAAGCACAAAGAAAGGAACCTGTTTGCTAGGAGAAATTGGCTTAATACAAGAATCTACTGATTGTTCCTGTAGGTGAATGTTGTGTTTCATATAAAGCATCAGCTATTACACATGCTCATTATTTGATAGTTCGTGTGAAGAGTAGGGTCTAGCAATTATCTTAGCAAGTTGTTGATATATCTTTAAGGAGGAGGAGCAGTATAAAAAACAGTCAATCTTGGGCATGCTGGTGATACATTTTAAATTACAGTTTGGGTAAATTATGATTTGCAGACTTTGATTTATTGTTAAGAGTCAAGTTGATATCCAGAGAACAAAGATCAGGCCTAACTACTCTCATACATGTAACCTAAACAATTTTAGGTCATTAAGTGAGTTATTGTTTGACACAGTCATTTACTAATATTGTGCATGGTTGTTCAGCAAAGAAGTCATTAAGTGTGGTCATTAGACTAACATGTAATTTGCTTTTTCTCCTTCCTTGAATGACTATCATTATTATGTCATTGATGATCATTCTATAAAATTTTGAATTTATCTTTCTGAAGTTGAAGAGTGAAGCCTCTACTAAAGAATTCAAAGTCTTGAGAAAGCACTAAGATCTGAAAATGGGATTTTTCTTTGTGAGGAAACCAATATTAAAAGACAGATGATACTCATCAAATTTGGCATAAGCTGTAAGAATGAACAATTTATATGTGATGCTGCAGAAGCCATGTTCTCTTTACGCAAAAGCCACAGGTACAGCTATCTACATCCAGAAACAGAAGCCTGAATGAAATCCTATAGAATGAAACTCCTTGAAATTCCTTCTCTGGTAAGAAACCAGAAAGTAGGACACTTGAGAGTGTTAAATTGTCATGTTTACATTCTTATGCCTATTAGAACCCTCAGATAAGAAAGGGATCTTTTGTTGGACACCGTAAGTCTTTTGATGCTTGATCTTAAGTCAAAATCAGATTTAAGATATAAATTTCCATAAGGAAGTTGTTTCAAAACCCTAGAGCGGATCAATGATGAGCCAGTTCTTCTATAGGCAGTTTACTGTTTTTGACTTCGGAGGAGGAAAGTCATGATGATCCAATATTGGATCTTGCTGAGTTATTAGAGAGGTCTATTAAAGAACCTCCTATCAAAAGAAGTTTTGCTTGTATAAAAGAAGAGAAAAAACTCAAGAAGCAGAGAAAGCTAGAGCCCCTTTTAGGAACCTTGAGGAGAAAGAAAAAGGCCTACAAGACACAAAGTCATATTGTTGTGTAAACAATAATATCTGAACCTTCCTTTGTTTGATAGAAGCTAACAAGTTGGGGATGTCATGAATACAAGTCCCTCATAAAGAAACTGATTATAAAGAAATTTTATTTCCCTAGGTGAAGGCAAGTCAATTGTCCCTAGAAATAAATTATAGACTATGATGAGATTTATACACAAGTAACCAGGTATACACCATTAAATGCAGTCATTACTATTGTTCATCTTAGTTAAATTCACCATCAAATGAATGTAAAGACTACTTTCTTTAATGGTGAACCTGATGGGTTTATAAAATATGTAGCAGAAGAGTCTAAGTTTTAAACAAGCACCCACAGCTTAGCATAACATAACTGATGACCAGCCACGCAAAGAGTTCGGATGCTCTTTGTTGTTGAAATCAACCTATTATTTTTGATTTTATGTGTGAATGACCTTTTCTTTCCAGGATAAGAAGAAAAGGGTAGTATTTTATCTAGTGCAAGAGAGCTCATTTGAGTTAGGAAATGAAAGATCGTGACGGTCTTAAATTCACAGTTTTAAGAAGTTTGGCAGTTTTCCTATTTCAAGGAAAATATGCAAAAGGTTCGGTATGATGAATTACACGAGTATGTAAACTCCTATGGTTACTAATCTAAAGAAGCTGCATGACTCAGGTTCAGGATCTGATTTGGTGAATCTCACCATGAAAACATATCCTAAGATATGTTAGGAAGACTATAACTTATGGTCTCAGAAACACATCGATGAGTGTGTTGCCCTCTGATCGGATGGGTTGGGCAGTCTTTATGAATGAAGAAGTATAGGATATTGATTGATTTAGATTTCATGATGATTTCTACAGTCAGTGAGGGAAAGCATGAAACCGTAGCTCAAACAACTGGAGGCAATTACATTGTGATAGTACTCTTTGTGGAAGCTGATCTTTATTTCGAAACTATTTTCCAGGACTTACCGGTGTTCGAGGCTCACGAACATGCTCATCCTGAAATCGATGTTCATGACAAATCCCGAAGAGACATTGAAATGATTTCATTATATCGGATATGATTGATTGGAAAGTTCTCAACTTACGGTATGTTAAAATGACCCGAGCAGGATAAGGACATCTTCACCAAGCCAGCATCATGATAAGTTTGTATGCTTTAAGTGACAAGCTTGGTGTAGTGAGAATACCTCTCTTGCTGAGAGGGAGTATTCGTACATCTGTTGAGCCAGTGTCACGGAGGATGACTAAGACCTAAGAGCCGAGGATCTAGGGCACCCGATTCACACTCTGGGATAGAATGATGCAGGACCAATATTGTCAAAGACCACAGTGATGGCAGGGCCACTGGTTTGTAACTTGAGTACCCATGCAGTGCATGGAAGGCTTAGTTACGTAACCAAGCGGGTTGAGAGACCTAGGTTTATGGCCGAGGGGCCCTGGTTAGTAACCCGGGGGTAACCATGCACAGGGCATGGGAGTCATGATGGACCAAGCATTTTGAAGACCCTAGGTTAGTAACGAGGGCCCTTGGTTTGTAACCAGAGCCCCTGGACTGCAGCCAGGGTAAACATGCCTTGGGCATGGGAGTCTTGGTCTAGGACCAAGCATTTGAAAGACCCTAGGTTAGTAACGGGGCCTGGTTAGTAGCAGAGTAACTCAGCTACTGAGGCATGGGGTCTTGATGCAGGACCAAGCATTTGAAGACCCTAGTTGTGGAGGGCCTGGATTGCAACAGGAAGTAACCTTTGGGGCATGGGAGTCTTAGTCTAGGACCAAGCATTTCAAGACCCTAGATATCTGGGGCCTGAGTGACCCGGGGGTAACTATGCCTGGGGCATGGGAGTCTTAGTTTGTAACCAAGCACCTAAAGACACTAGATATTTCTAGGGCCACAGGCAGTCGAGGTGCTCATGCCTAGGAGCATGGGTTGATCCTTGGTCTCGACCTTGGTGTGAAACTTGATGGTACATGACCTTCCCTCTGAAGAAGGACACAGCCACAAGTGGGATAGCGTCCCTTATGCCGGTGATGATAAAGTATGGGTTCACCATATGATTTGATGGAATGAGTAATGCCACTGTGTCAAGCCCGTGATTGATTGTTTGAACCCTTGGTGTCTTTGGTCATACTTGTGGGCTTTGTAAAGCCCTTTACTCTTGTTGTGGGCTTTGATTAGTTGTTTGGGGTTTTGTTTTACCTTGAGGGTGAATTTAAATATTAAATAAATAATAATCCATGTTTAAATGTGAAATTTAAACATGTGATTTATCAACAGTTATTTAATATTTAAAATTACCCTCCTACCCTAACCTAAACTATTTAAAGAACCCTCCCCCTCCTTGCTAATACATTCTGTGCTATTCTATTGTCCCATGGGAGTGACTCCCTAATGCTGCGGCCTCAGTCCAGCCTCTGGTTACAGTCATGTTCTGCTAGTTTTCAGCTGCTGCCTATGCCAAGGGTACCGTGACCTGTTTCTGAGGGAGCCGTGTCCTGTTGATGGGGGCCGTGACCTGTTTGATGAGTACCGTGGCCTGTTGAGGGTACCGTGGTCCTGTTTGAAGGTGCTGTAACTTGTTTAAAGAGACAGTGACCTGCTGAGGGTACCATGGCTCTGTTGTGAGGGTGCCGTGTCTTGCTAGGAGTGCCCGTGACCTGCCTTAATGAACAGCTGTCTATCCTAGTGGATACGGCTGTCTATCTGCCTCATCCTCAACCTCGAAGCCCTGTTTGCTGTGAGGGTTAGGGTTCTTGTGTTGGGGTTTCAGTCTTTACTTGTGTCTTGACTGTGGTGGCATGAAGATCCATCAATCGGTGGCTGAGATCTTGTATAGATCGGAACCAGACTTTAACTGAGCATAAAACCAAAAGACCTAATCTCATTGTAGTTGAACTCCATCTTCTTTGGTAAGACTACTGCCAGGTATGATTGACCTCTATGGAAAGTTTCAGATCTAAGTTATTGTTATCCTTATTGTTTTAATCTACTGTTTCATTTGAAAAATTGTTTGCTTCAGAATTGAATATTAGATCTGCTGTTATTAAACTTCAGTTACACTTGTACTGTTTGCTTCAGAAAGGAATTATAAATCTGCTGCTATATTTAAAGAGTTTTGTATCTCTGTTTATTCTAAGATACATTGCGAGTTCTGTTGCAGATCTACTTTTAACTCTGCTGTCATATATGTTTTAGAAGACTAATATCCTTGTTTAGATCTGAGTTTTAATATCTCATTGTTTGAAGTCTACTGTTAGAGTATTGTGCAATATCACTGTAAAGATTCAGTCTTATTGCTTATCCTAAGATCAGAGTTCTATTTATGCTGTTCTGTACCTCAGATCTAAAAGATTTTGTTTTATTTTAGAAGTTCTGTTGCAGATCTACTTTTAACTCTGCTGTCATATATGTTTGAGAAGACTAATATCCCTGTTTAGATCTGAGTTTTAATATCTCATTGTTTGAAGTCTACTGTTAGAGTATTGTGCAATATCACTGTAAAGATTCAGTCTTATTGCTTATCCTAAGATCAGAGTTCTATTTATGCTGTTCTGTACCTCAGATCTAAAGGAGTTTTGTTTTATTTTAGAAAGGAGACTGCTGTTTTGCACTTACCCTAAAAATCTAACACTTGTCAAGAAATAAATTTGTAAAATTTCATGACAAGCTTGATGTAAAAGCTAATGAATTGATCACAAAGGAGAAATGATAGAATAATGGCCAATGTTAACTTAAGTTTGCAACTAAACTTAGTACTAGGCAGCAGGCTAGTTATAAAGTTAATGTGACATTGTACTAGTAAATAAAGCACATGTGAGTGAATTGAGTTGATTAGAGATTGAGACATGCTCCTGTACTTTTGGGAGTTATGACAATATGTCTAAAGCAACATACCTAAAGTCATCTTCAATGATGAAATTATTAACTTGCATTGTGCACAATTTTCTCTTTTACTTTAATTTCTTTGCTCAACAGAATCAACATGCAGTAGTAACAAATTTTACACTTATGATAAACAAAAAGGGAAAGAAATGAACTTGTATCTAAAAATTATATGTATTTTAATTTTACAGTTTAATATAAAGCACCCTCCTTAACTTAATGAATATTAAGCTCTTAGGAATGTGCTATAGTATCATGTTTGTTTTCCATGATCCTGTAATCATTTTTGTTTTCTATGCATCCAGAAATTGCTATTTTAGTTGGGAAGAAAAGGGGCAAAAGAACCAACTTCAGCTGTAAAAACTTTTGATTGTCCTCCTCTAAATGCTAAGGAACTTCACATTCATTTTATTCTTATCAAATACACAGCATTAATCCAAAACTGCAATTTTAATAACCCTTGTATGTGTTGGTACTAACTAGCAACCTAATCCATACCTAAAGAGACAAAACCAGCAAACTTCATATCTGTACCTCTTCGAGACATGGAAATATTGATGATTTTAACAGTAGAAACAATGTCTCTCTTACACCCTTGTCAGCATCACTAATACGAGGACTCAATTTCTCAATTATTGCAAGTTTATGCAACTTTATTTCTTTCGGATGCCGTATAAACAAATCTTTTATTCCAGACAATGCATCTGCAGTACAAAAAAAACAGTAAGACATCTAAGCTCTTGTACGAGTCTTCATGCTTAGCATGAAATCACGCCCTAAAAGGATACCCATGCTCAACTTTACATTTTAAATCATCAAAAAGCTACAAGATATTTCACGACACTAAAAATCTACCAAATTGCATTGAAAGTGGAAACCACACAAACATGAGAATGGAAAATGCAAACATGTTTACTATTCAAACAACCGGAGTTGAGATTCAAAATTGGCAGCATATAGCATAGGAAACAAATGAAAAGAAAATCACTAAAGAGAATTCTATGGCTTGGTGAAAAAAATAGAAGATAACATCCACAACTAAAGTCGGGAATAGTGAAAGGAATGTAATGCAAATCAACCCTCAAGCTGTTGAAGTAAAATTCAAAGATAAAATAAGGATGATAAACATTTAAAGTAAAATATTCTCAAATGTTAAAAAATGCCATAAAAAATTCTATCCAAAATAAGATCCAACCAGCTCTAGAAGATTTATGCTTACCAGATGGTTTCTTTGGGAGAAGCAGGGAGGGAAGAGAAGCCTTCCTTTGTTTTTGCGACACATGTACTTTGCCAAGGGAACCTGAAGGCCTTGGTTTGCTTGAAATGCAAACCTAGGGAGCAGTGTTGGCAACTACGTGAATCATCAAGGCCATGAATGGCAATGTGCCTTCACAGATTATTGTCCGTCATCACATATAAATTTATATCCATGTAAGCAGCATAAAAGGTCCTTTCAGGGTAAGTGATATACAGGGTGCAGTTGAAGCTTTCAGAATTCCAGGATTTGCTGGTTTCAATAGGATTTGACAGGCTTGGCAATTCGTGTCCAAAATAAAAAAAAACTACATTAGTAGCACTTGGCAATTGATCTTGTTACAACAAAATCTAACACCCCTAAAGTGTAAAGTCCCAAGCACAGGGTGTTAGTTTGTGTAACTCAGGAATGTTACCCACTGCCACCTCAATAGCTCTTCCTCTCGCTCTAGGTTGGCTCTTCTCCAACTCAAAGGGGGTATCCCTAAGGCAAGTCTAAGTCCAATGTTTTGATGTGTCAATGAAGTGTTTATGTACCAATGTGTTTGATTGTGAATATGATTTAAAGTGTTTCTAATTGTAGAAAATCACCAACAAAAGCACTCTAACTCACATAGGACTTTTGTCAAACACTTAGTAAACACAGCTTTCTATCTTAAATGAACTTTGATATGTATCAGGGATGATTTTAAGGATGGAAATTTATTTTAAAATGTAGAAACCTTGGCGAATCTTACTAATCCTTCATATGCCAACTATAAATGTTTGGCGATATTTTTGTAAAAATATTCAAATTTCTAAG
>SNQJ01S0044704.1:163324-176510 GCA_010110895.2 Picea sitchensis | reverse complement strand
AATATAAATGCAATATATATAAAAAAATTATATATATATATATAACAGACGCTTCCCGGACGCTTCGCTTCCGAGGATTTTTGGAAAATGACGCTTCCGACGCTCCCGCTTCCTAAAACGCTCCCGCTTCTGGCAACACTGGTTGACAGGTCTGTTCGATCTAGAGATGGAAACCACCGTGATTCTATGTGATAACCAGAGTTGCATAAAGATGACGGAGAACCCAGTGTTCCATGATAAGTCGAAGCACATAAAGATCCAATACCACTACATTCGTGATATGGTGCAGAGGGGAGTTGTAAAGCTCCAATATGTTGGCACAGATGATCTAGTTGCAAATGTGTTGACCAAGCCTCTATCTCGTGTGAAGTTTAAGAACTTACGAGACAAGCTTGGTGTAGTCCGAAAGGACCTCCCTCGAAAGGGGGAGTGATGTTGATGATACTATGGTATCCTGACCAACAACGGGTAGCTCCGTTAGGATTTTATATCCTAGGGGATTGATCATGCCTAGGCAGATCTCGAAGGTCCGGTAAGGACGATCTGTCAAAGTACCTGTGCATGTATATGCTAGATGTGGTCAGTAGTGGTAGCTCAGTTAGAATTTTATATCCTAGGGAATCTTATGATTCCTGGGCAGATCCCGAAGGTCCAGTAAGGACGGTCTGTTGGAGTACCACGTGGTAGCTTGTTAGGATTTTATATCCTAGGGAATCTTATGATTCCTGGGCAGATCCTGAAGGTCCGATAAGGACGGTCTGTCAGAGTACCACAAATGTTGTTGATGCACCTGTCTCATTCTATTGCCACATGTTGATGATGATGTTCCAGCCTCATGCTATTGTTGATGATGTTATTCCAGCTTCGTGTTGTTGATGATGATGTTCCAGCCTCGTGCTATTGTTGATGACGTTATTCCAGCTTCGTGCTTTTGATGATGATGTTCCAGCCTCGTGTTGTTGATGATGTTGTTGTTGCAGTCGGTGTTGTATATCTTGGCGATATATCGGATATATCGTCGATATTTAGAGGGGGGCGATATTTTCCTGGGAAAATATCGCGACACATCCAACACTTTAAAAATATCGTGACACATTCATTAACTCACGAGAAATTAGGAATATATCGCAAGTCGAAGGAAAGTGTCGGCCTGCTGGCTAAAAGGGCGGAAAAAGTGTGCGTGAAGGGGTTTTAGAGGCCGCGGGTTGCTTTTTTCACTCATTGTTTCATTTCTAAGGTGTGAGAGAGCTAGAGAGGTGTGAGGGAAGTCATTGTGCATCTATCCAAAGAGGAAAAAGCCAAGGATCTTGTTGCCATTAGCATCTGCGGAGAGATTAAGATTTCCAAGTATGATCCAAAACGTTTTTCTTTCATTTGTTTGAAGTTTGAACTTTGTTTTTTTAGAGTTAGGCTAGGGTTTGCAATGTGTCTCTTCTTGTTGTTTTTGAATGGAAGATTCAATCATTCTAATTCAGCTCAGAGTGTGACAAAATATATATATAATCACACATTTGTTCTTTCACTCATGAGACAATTCACAGGGAACAGAGAGTTGGTGCGTCCCGCGATCACACGTTTCACCACCAACTTCATTTCTCCTCAGTCGCTCCTCAATAGTATGTTGGAGTTACAAAGAATGTTTCTTTCTAATGAGTGGGTTGCTCGTGTCTATAGCACCAAACAAGATGGGCAAGCCATAGCCCAACTTGTGGCACATGACTAGAGATTTTGGAGTGAAGTAGGGGAGGTATGTACCATTAGTGAAGCTTTGGTAAAGGTTCTTCGATTGGTTGATGGTGAGAAGCCCGCAATGGGATACTTGTATGAGGCCATGGATAGGGCCAAGGAAGCTATCTACCGATACTATGAGAACAAGGGGGAGGAAGGACTCACCAAGAGAGCTCAGATATGGGGTGTGATTGATGAGCGATGGAATAACACTACCCATCGTCCCATTCATGCAGCAGGGCTCTACCTCAACCTTGCATTCGCTTATGCTTGTGGATTTAATTTTGATGGTGAGGTCATTATGGTTTCCTCCAGTGTGTTCAAAGGATGGTGTTGACTCCAGTTGAATGCTCAGAGATTTCTAGACAGAATGAGATATATAAGATGGCATCCGAGATGTTGGGCTATGATATGGTTGTCCAAGATAGGACCACAAGGATGCCAGGTAAGCTTCAATTTCAAATTTTGTTTATTCCTTTCTATATATTATATATGACATTTATTACTTTATGGAAATCCGAAATATAATTTGTTGTCTTCCTTTCATTTTTTTCATTGTAGATGTCTGGTGGAAACACTATGGTGGAAAGCTCTCAGATCTGCAGAAAGTTGTCGTTCGAGTGCTTAGTCAAACTTGCAGTTCTTCAAGGTGTGAGCACAATTGGAGTGTCTTTGAAAAGATACAGTCCAAGAAGCGCAACAGGTTAGAAATGTTAAAAAATGCAACAATCAAAATTTAAATTGTTTATAATTTTTTTAATTTTAATTTTTACAATTTAGTATTTACTATTTACCATCACTAACTATAGCTCTCAATGTTCATACAAGTTAGGTACCTAGCACCTTAATATCTTGGTATATGTCTACTGCAATCTAAGGTTGTTCGTGAATCAACTTGACAAAGAACCTAACATAGAGGCCATTTCATTGGATGACATTGACACCACTAGTCAGTGGAGGGTGGAGATTCAGGAGCTTGAGATGGAGGAGGCACCCGAGTGGTTGGAGGAGCATGTAGATGATTTGAGGGAGGAGGTGACAACAGAGGAGGAGGAGGAGGACGATGTTCCACTTCCAGTGGATACAGAGGCTGAGGAGGAGATTGGACTTCCAATGGTTCCAATGCCACCACCACCTCCACGAAGAGCCAAACCTGGAGTTGGACTTGGTCCGTTGGGACTGGGAGGAGGCAACACACTTTTCCGTCCACCTCGTCCCCATCACTTACCACCTCAAATGGAGCATCTGGAGCAGCTGGAGCTTCCACTCCAAGCTCATCCCGAGTACCTCCACAACCACCTACTACTTCCAGAGGAAAAGTGGTGCCCTTTACCCATAAAAGGGCTAGAGCGGCACAGCCTAGAGGGAATCAATGATTTGGATTCCTATGATCTATGATTTTCATTTTATCATGTACTATTGAGTATATAGATGCCTCATGATGATTCATCTCATGAGATACATTTATTTTGATCATTTGATGTGATTTTGTATCTACTATCATCCTATGAGGAACATATTTCAGAATGTTCAGTTTAGTAGCGACATGTGACCACTTGACATCTTATGCATCTTATTTATTGGTTGTATTTTCATATTTATGTAGCAATGTGTTTATTTGATGTTGTTGTTGCTTTACATGTTTAAAAAATTGAAAAAAATGAGTGTTTTTGTATTTTTTTGAGGTCTTGCGACATTTTTCGAGATATTCCGATATTTTCCGCCGATGTCGCCGAGAAGTTACATTTCAGACCCTCACCGATACTTTCCCCAAGATGACATATACAACATTGGTTCCAGCTTCGTGCTATTGATGTTGATGTTTCAGCTTCATGCTAATGATGATGATGATGTTACTCCAGCTCCATGTTGTAAACGATGATGATATTGATGATGAGAAAAACTTTCGATGATTTATAGATGTGTCAGTCAGTGTTCCAGATGCTAATGATGATGTTGCCCTCTCCTTCTCTTGATGATGTTGTATTGAGTCATGTCAGTAGAATACCCTTCTCATTAATGGGGAGTGTAGAAATATTGTAACTTCGAAGAATATTCTAGTTATTATTTTATAGATCAAATCCCCTTTTGCGGATTAATCAAGTTGGGTTTTGTATAAGATCAAGTGCCCTTTTGTTGATTGGTCAAACTATATTTGCATGTTGGTATTTGTAAATACCACCATACCCGAGCAGCCCAAAAAATACCCGAGCGGCAGCAAAAGGCTGTGGGCAGTCTCGAGCAGCTTCGGGCAAGGGTCCGGACAACAAGTAGCGAATCCGGGCAGCGGGCAACAGATCTGGGCAGCAATTTTTTTTACATTTTCAGCAGGTTGCGGAGATGGCCGCATCTGGTTTGCGATTTGAGAACAAGTTGGATGGGGTTTCCAACTACAATCCTTGGAAGGAGAGGATCATGTTGGTGTTGATGGAGAACAACATTTGGGAGTTTGTCAACTCCATTGTGGCCATGTTACCTCTCCTAGAGGTACCCTATATTTTCACTTGGCTACACCATAGTAAGCCCAAGGATGCAAGTCAAAGCCATGTAAACCATAGCAAATGATTTTGTAATGGACTCCCAGACATGGTCCGACCATGATCAGTTCCTTTAGTCCACATCTCAATGTCTCTCGTACTGGATAGGATTGGAGGCCTTGGCATGGATCTTTTGGAACACATGGTTGTGCGGAGCCATGAGTCTTATGTAGGGGTGATTGCAGTTTGTGGGGCCTAGTCTGGTCCATGTCATGCACACCTATGTCTTCCCACGTGATTATTTTCTATTGATTCGGTAGGCATCCCTTGGCCATGGTGCATTTATCATTTTTGTTCTCAACATGGAAGTCTCACAAAGTTTTCATCATTGCACGTCTTGTGAGGCAGTTCATGGATCCCAATGGTCCCCGGAGGCAAAAATACAACATGGGTTCAAAATGATCAGCAAAAATTAACGAGCAAAACCCATACTGCAAAATTTTTATTGATGAAATATTGAAGGAGATATTGCCTCCAGAGAAAAAATCATCCCAATCCTTCTAAAAAATCATTGGGCACATATCCCAAGTCAAATAGACAAGGAAATGGAACATTGGGGATCTACTTGCCTTGGAAAAAATTTAGCAAGTCAAAGATGCTCCATTGTTCAAGAAAATTAATGAGTTTGTTCATTAAATGACCATATCATTCTCTTTGGGATAAAAAGTAACTCCTCATTTATGAATTTGACAAGTCAAACTAGTTGTTGGAGAAGAAGAAATCAACGTGACAAGTGATGACCGTTTTAGCTCATTTTTCAAAGGGAATTTGTCCCTAGAGTGGAACATTGTACTTACTCCACCAAATTGCACCATCTTTAAGCCATACGACCTCTCTCTTGGTGGGACGAATCTCTCATATGGACAAATCAAATGGTCCAGCATTCTAAAAATGGAATTTATCCCATTTTGATCATGGAGTTATGTAATAAAAAATATTATTCAATGGTTTAGCCTCCAACTAATTGTGGATGAGCAAACCAAGACAATTATTATTTTATGAGGGAGGTAGAAACTAACCATTACAATAAAAACCATATAGGGCTAGCCCCTCCTCTCATTTTTGTTGTTGAAACTTTGTGAGATTATAACACCATATTTTGGAACTCAATTCTTTTGTGTTATTGTGGATTATCTACTATAATGTTTGTTTTTCTTGGTCTTGGATTATTGTAATTGTGCTTTGATAGGGGTTCCTTAGGAGAATTGCAGGAGGTGACCAATCAATCCATTGAGGGGCTACATAGTCACATGGAAGAAAGAAGATAGACTTTCATCTCCTTCCTTTCTTTGTGGGCTCTTAGTGTAACACACCCAAGTTGTTGGACCAACTTCTTCGGAAGTAGCTTCAACCAAGTGATTTGTTATCACTTTGACCCTAGTTGATTGGTTATCTTGGAGACAATCTTGTAGAGGAGCTCTTCTAGCAAATCCAAGGAGGAACCCAATAGACTAGAAATCCATCTTGGCCAATCTTAAACTTGCGGGGTCACAATCCCTCAAACTAAGAGACATCTTAAGGTAAAAAGGTAAAGGTAAAAAAAATCTCTCAATTTCTTCAACCAATTAAATTTCAAATATTTCAAATCATCTTTTATTACAAAAATACATAAAAAAAAATTATACCCTAGCTTTGCATTTCATTTTTATCTTTTATGAGCAAGTATATCTTGAGGTTTTTGTTGATAGGGAACTTCCCTACCCCAAGATACACATTCCCTTGAGTTTTATGCTTCATTGAACATTTTTTACAAGGGTTTTATTGAGAAATAGTGTGCAGATATGCATTATTACAGGCAAGAAAATTTTCAGATCTACACTCTTGTGGACAAATAAAAGAGTACATATTGTAAGTATCTACTTCCTAAACCCTTATATATTCATTCCGAATCCGTTTTATACGTTTTATCTTTATTTTCTGGTCAATGTAGAGTAAAACTACAGCTCAACAATCAATTTTATTAGCTGTAGCAAATTTTGGATTATGACCCTAGGGGGAATTGAACCCCAATTCTTTAAAAGTAATTTCCAGTCAATTGGAAATTGATTTTACAGCAGATTTGAAGGCTCTAGGGCACAAGTTTCACTTGTACTTTGATGCCCTATCCTCTAAACCCACAAATCTATTGATCTAGTGCATTTATACACTTGTGGGAGGCCTCAAAGGGCCATTATCTATCTGGTTTTCTGCGTATTATATTGTTCTTACAGGTCTGATATAACGGGACAGCAAGAAGACATTTAATTTCCAGCCACTTCTTACAAGGTATTCACATTGCAAATCGTCCGGAAAGTGGTAAGAACATTCACCCTTCTCTTGTATTTTACTTAGTCATTATTTTGAGGATTGGGGGTAAGTTAGCTTGTTGTTTGGTCACTTTATTTTTTGCGATATCTTTTATTTCAGCAAGCATTTAAAACAATTAACTCCTACCTTCACCTAGTGTGCTCTTTTTAGGCACTGGTCTTGATACTCTTTGTGGTGAAGTGATAATTTGCGGGAAGCCTCCCAAAGCCTCTTAGTGTAGGAGTTTGGCTCGAACGGGGAAGGATAGGTGTTGTGGTGACATTGGACATCTATCCCTTGTGTTGCTACCATAGCAGACTACGAATCTTTGTAATGTTCCTGACTTGGCTAGTCTAGGAAATGTTGCTAATGTGTGTGTAGGATTAATCGTTTACAGCATATAAATGATCATACAAATAACAAATGCAACAAAGGACTGCAAAGTTTATATTATGATATCTCTGCAGAGTACAAAGGCCGAATGCGGCTAAATAAAATGAATCACTTGGCTAGATCAAAAGACAAAAGGATCTTAGCTGGAATACAAGAAGAAAACTAAATGATAATACCGATAATAGATGAGCACTGTGGGATCAATGGATGAGATGGAACTATGGCAGCTCGTACGGTAACTGTTGGAAGTCTAGAAAGTTCGCCCTGGCGGCTATAACTCTCGGAATGGCCTGGAAACTGTCCCAAATGGTACGCTTTGCTCTAGTTCTCAGTCCTGGTAACTGTCCGACCCCTCTGCTGATGGGTTTGGACCCCGAATCGATCCCCCTAGGGGAATGCGCCCCTCTCTCACTGGAAAATGCATCCTAGTGATTCCACCGTCGGAATCGGCTGAGATGTGTCTCACAATGACCGCCTTGGTCTACTGGGAAATGGGTCGGAAGGGTTTCCCTGAATATGGCCTGATGCTCGCTCGAGAACCCTGAATGTATCTGCCAAAAGTGTCGCACTTCCAAGTCTGGAAAATGCGCCCCTGATGATTCCTCCATCGGAGTCTGGCGAGGAACCAGGCAAAAGATGCACCTTGCCTTCCTCTCAAATGGGTCAGAGTGAAATCTCGGAATTCTCCCTGGATGGGCAAATCGATTCCTTGAACCTCCTCAGGAGCTACGCCCTCACCCTGGATAAGTGCGCCCTTACTGCTGGACCCTGCGTAACTACTGCTGAAGAATGATGGAAGACCTGTGTGATCTTTCCGGTGACTAGGGTGTGTCTCTCAACACTGAAATCAACCAACTGGTGTCTTCCTCCTGGAATCCACTGAACTATCTCTCCTGAGATGCGCCTCTCTCCTCAATGACGAGTCATAATCTGCATAATGATGAATTAGGTCGCTGACTCTTCTCTTATAGCTTTCCAAAACCCTAATTCACTGCTGAAACCCTAATTTGTTGTTGACCTTTTCCCTCCAAGTGACTTTTACTTTATTTTATTATTCCTTGATTAAATCACTTAATTAATTAATTAATTAATCATTTTAGCTCTAAAAAGTGATTTATCCATCCTTATGGCTTCTCCGACCACTAAAAGTCACTTCTCATCATCTTATCCTGTAGTGCTCTTCTTCCCGATTCCGATGAGCTATTACACTAAGAGGTTTCTCCAAGTAATATGCCCATTATGACCTTCTTAGTGAAATCAATTAAGATATGACCCATAATAACTCAAAATTACGGAAATCGTCGAAATGCAACGAAACCAAAACCAAGTTGTGCGAAATGGATCCTGATGATGAACGATGCAAGTCGGACCCAATAAAACCCCTCAATATCTCCCGAACTCTCTTTCACCCCTATCTGGCTACTCTGGTAGGCATAGCACTCTATAAAGTTATAATGTCCCAAAATGGGGACACTACAATCTTGGTGGCCTATTAGTATGGATAGTAACATGCTCCACCAGCAGATCCACAAGATTTGGCCGTCCATAAACAAAAGGACATGAAATTCGGGAGAATAATTCTTGATGGAGTGAAGGATCATTTGATCCCTCATTTATCTGGAAAAAACTCAGCCAGGGGACATGTGGGAGACTCTGAATAGTTTATTTCAAAGTAAGAACGAGAATTGCAAAATGGTGTTGAGAGAGAAGCTCAGGGACACAGATGACAGTATCAGACACGGTGACAACTTATCTCAACCGGATCCGACAGTTTTGAGATGAACTGGCTACAATCGAGGAAGAAGTGGATGATTCAGATTTGGTGAGGACAACGCTCAAAGACTTCACGAAGGAGTGGACACCATTCATCAAAGGGATCGTGGCACGAGAGAAGCTCCTGATCAGTCAAGGTTGTGGGATGACTTCGTTCAGGAAGAACTTCGAGACGAAGAAATGAATGAAGGTCGTACAAGAATGATGATGAGAACGTTGCTCTTTCCATCCAGGAAAAGAAGGGCAAGTTCAAGAAGTTCGCCAATGGAGAGTCTACCTCTAAAGACAGCAAGAAGAAGGACATGAGCAAAGTCAAGTGCTTTGCATGTCACAAGTTTGGGCATTATGCAGGTCAATGTCTGAACAAAAAGAAGGGTGGAAAGGGGACGCAATCAGAGGTAGCTTTATCGATAAAGGCTCAAGCAAATGAGTTTGCCAAGAAGTTTGAGAAGGATTTCTTACTTGTTTCCCATCTTTCCCCGAGCACCATATCAGCTGGTGTATGGTTACTAGATAGTGGAGCCCCAGGTCATATGACAGGAGCACAAAAGTTGTTCAAGAGCATCACAGAGTCAGACTCAGATGTGTATGTGGAACTTGGTGTGGACATCAAGCATGCAGTGAAGGGATCTGGGACAGTACCATTCTGAATGGAGTTTGGAGACGTGTTGAGAGTGGCGAATGTGTTATGGGTGCTAGAACTCCAAAGGAGTGTGCTCTCAGTTTCAGCGATTAAGAAGAAGGGCTTTGACGTACTATTCCAAAATGGATAGGCGTTGATCAAGCCCAGAGGATCTACTTCAGACACAGCAGTTGTTCGAGGAGTTTTAGAGAGCAACTTGTATAGGCTAAAGGGCAAGCCTATGCGAGCTATGGCAAGCAGCAGAGTAGCAAAGAACAAGGAGCGTAGCTCCGAAGGTTGAGCAGCTCAGAGGGAGTCAGCCTTCAGGTCCAGGTGGGAAGGACCAGTCTTCCAAGTCTATTAAGGAGTCATGGTACGAGATCATCATTCAAGATGCTCAAGAGCATAAGGCTTCTAAGAGCATGATCAAAGGGAAGTCTTGGAAGACGGGTCCGAGCGCGATGGCGAGGATTGCTTTCATTTCAGAGGGAGTAGCCAATTAACTGGATTGGAGAGCATCCATGATAGCAAATCTGAAAGCGAAGACATAGCCACCTTCAAGCGGTAGAAGTACCTTCCTCGCTAAGAGGGAGTGTTGATGTATTTAGCATCGAAGAGGTACTTCCACATAGGCTCGATATCTAGCATGTGAAAGTCGTTCGTAATGCCTCTCAGAACCTTAGGAAATTCACTTTAAGAGTTAATTATTAAAGTGAATGACCTTTTAGATTAATGTGAATTTAATTAAGTTAAATGCCTAAGTATTTGGCATTAGTAACTTAAGTGAGTTGATTAAATCACAGTAGTTAGATCTAAAGTGAACGTGATATTAGATCTCAATCATTGATCACTTTAGAGATCTAGGGTTTTGGATTTAGGGTTAACTCAACATAATAAAAGGCAGCCTAAGTGAGAGGTTGAGACACACACAGAGTGAGGAGATCTCATTGATTGGGTGAAGAGCATTTCATCCAAGTGTGAGTGGGCAAGGTCAAAGGAAGGAGCAAGGGGCAGCATGGGAGATAGCAACCAGGTAGGCTAGGCTATTCGCTGCATTGTATTTTCCTCATATGGGCCATTATCCCAGGACGGGAGCCCAAGATTTTATTTAATAAAATCAACTCAAATCTGGTTCTCCCTTCAGGGTTTTTTCCAGGGGTGTTTATAACTTTATCCAGACATCTTGTGCAATGCGATTGGTTCCAATTTTTATGCTTCCACTGATTTAATTCGTTAATAACCTAGCTATGCTTTTCATTCTAAAGTTATTTTATTTGGAATTTGTTGACCGCCTATTCAACTAGGAGGTCAACGCCATGTGCCATGAAGTAATGCATCATCAGATGCTAGTATGTCGAAGACAGTTTGGTTCTACTACGCAATTTATGCCTCCAGCACAAATTTTGTAAGCAGGATTACCGCACCCCTGCACGGGTTTATAATGTAATAGGTCTACATGGATCATGTTAGGTCAGTTGCCTTAGGGTTTCTTCATTAGGAGAGTTCCTTTCGCTGAGTGTTTTTTATCCTCAGGAGGTTAATGTGGCCTAACCAGATTAGAGTTCCTTCACGAAAGGTGTTTTTATCCTCAAAGAGGTTAATGGTGGCTCAACCTCACCCGGGTTAATCTTCCGAGTTTTTCTCTCCCACTATTAATAAATCCTCAAAGTGGTGAAAGGCATTCTAACGAAGTCATTCTTTGGTAGCTAGTGTTTAGGAACGTTGTAAATGACCATGTAAGATAACAAACAAAATTTCGCGGAATTCCGTAAAGTATAGCTAGGTTTTTTTTTTTTTTTTTTTTTTTTTTTATTAATTAATTAATCAATTATGGGTAATTAATGTAAAACTTAGGTCCCGAGGTCCCTGAGGTGTAGATTAAGTGATCTGAGTGTGTTGTTGCCACTCCGGTGATGTTAAAGTCGCCTGCCTCGAAATCTGCGTGGACAAAAATCCAACCATGTTAAGGGTTGGTGGCTCAGGCAGGGTGCGATCACCGGGTGATTTTGACTCCTTAGATGCCCTCGAACCTTTGAAGCCGTCAATGTTAACTGTAGCCAACCGTGTTCAGCATACCAATAAACAGAAAAAACTTCTGGGTCCCGAGATTTGCAATAGGGTATTTGTACTCAAAAGAAAGCTAATGAGACCCCCTGCACCCGTGGACCAAGTTTCAACTCAGTCGGACAAGTTTTGCTAGGTTGTTTGTCCACTTAGGAGTTTTTCGGGAAAATGGCGGTTTTAATTGCCAAACCCAGGACATGGGCAAATGTTATTTTTGTAATAATGGACCAAATCAAGTGAAGTAAAAGGCAATAATGATGAGAAGTACCCCACCTACCTATCCTAAACTTCACCTACCCTTTTAAACCCACCTTTAATTATTAATTAATTTTTAAAATCCAGTCCCTTAAAAGCTCACGTCCCCTCCCCCACGTGAGCATATAAGAGCATGTATTAATATTTTTTTTGACTTATTAACTTATCTTATTAAGTTGTGGGTCCCCTCTTACACTTTACGCCTTAGTTGGAAACTCATTCAATGTAAGTCGTGGGTCCTCTCCTCCTCACGTACACTTTGCCTTACCTTACGTCCACCTCCCTCACGTGTTCCTCACGCACCTCCCACTTAATTCTGGAAACTCTCCCTTAATTCATAGTCGTGGGAATTCATAGTCGTGGGTCCTTTCTCCTCTACGTACTCCCCTCTCCACCACTTACATCACACTTAAGAGTGTGTATGGCACACGTACTCCCTCACTCCCATACGTACCTCACGTCACACACTCATACCTCACGTGAACTCTAAAACCTCACGCTTTTCCCCTTTAAATTTTGGAAACTTCATGTTTTAATTTGAGTTTTGCTTTGATTAAAGCATGGATCTTCCTCTTCCACCTCTCGTAAGCCATTAAGGCGTGTGCCATCCCCTCACCTCCTCACGCTTTCCTTTCAAGCTCACGCTTTCCTTAAAAACTTGCGTCCCCTCTCTGGTTTGAAATGTAAAGATCAATTAAAAAAGGTGGAATCTTGTTTTAAGGAATGCATAGGTCTCCTCCTTCAACCAATAAGCCCCTCCTTGCCTTGCTTTCTTCACCCATCCTCTTCATCTCTTTCCATTCCCCTCACCCTAAAAGCGTCTTCTCTCATTGGTTGAATTTCTCCATGAGTTGTCCCTTTCCTTGGATGTTTGACAAGTGTTGAAGATCCAAGAGGGGTCTCCTTAGCCTCTCATGCTATTTAAGAGACCTCTCACTCACTCTTTACTCACCTTTCATTATGGTACTATTATGCTACTCTTTTCTCACCATCTCATTCTCTTCCGCTCTCATCATTATTGTCACTTTTCTTCATTAGTGTGGCTCTTGAAGAACTTGTAGCAATTAGTTGCTACAACTTCTTCCATTTGGATAATAAAAAGAAATGCTTTGGAGGATTTTGGGAAGATCTACAAGTATTTGTGTTCTTACAAACATATGAGGTAAAATCACTTTGATTTCATATAATGGTTGCATGAATGGATCTTAGGTAAAGTATTTTATTTAAGTAGATCTTGCAAAGAGTAGTCTTGTGAATCTATATATGTGGTTGGCTAGATAGGGTGCAAGTATTTCACTTTATTAGATTAACCCTCCATATTATCCATTGTATGCATGCCATTGTGTGAGTTTTTGTAGGTTGGACTTCAAGGGTTTCATTAGGGGGCCTCTTGGAAGAGTCTCCCTTTGAGATTTTCATACACTCCAAGTTATTTCTGATATTGTTCACCTTTTCTCATTCTTCATTTCGGTAGCTAACATGCTTAGATAGGTCACCTAAAGTCTTTAAATTTTCTGGTTCTTGTATG
>SNQJ01S0044704.1:140675-163314 GCA_010110895.2 Picea sitchensis | reverse complement strand
CATTAAAATCAACTCCTAGAACACTTAAACTATCAATCTCATCTAGTAACTAGGGTCTACCCCCCTTGGCCTCCCTAAGAGTTAGCCTAGACGGAAGAGGTTCAAGTCAAAGTGACAGCGTGGACTTTGAACCTAGGCATTGTGCCTCCGAGGACACACTAAGTGAGTAGGACTTAGCTCACGTTTGCAAGTGTGTATAAGGACGGCAACAGAATTATTAGCCAGGTGTTGGGTTTATAGAAATTAACAAATTTAAGGGCTGCCCTAAAGCATGCTACAAAAAATCCTATATGGTTGTAAATTAAAGCTACAATGAATGCAAGGAAATGATCATAATATGCATCTATTTCGAAATCAAACCTAAATGTTTATTTGCCTAAATATTACCAAGTCTAGTAGCTACTCTTTGAAGAAACAAGATATGAAATATTTAAAACAGCAAAACAAAGACACAAGGGAGAAAACCACACCTAGTTTCAATCCACCACTTGAAGTTGTATCTTACTTTAATGGCCCGGATTCAATTCCTTTGCATGCATAAAGAAAGCTCCAATCCACAATAAGTTGTTGACACAATGGTCTCATGCAACATAAAAGCAAATCTCCAAAATATTTGCTCCAAGAAAAATAGACGCTCTACTATAGCTCACTCAACAACAACCCTTACAAATGAGGAGAGCCTCTTAGTTATAGAGTTATAGGCTCAACAACCCCATAATAAAAAATAATATCCTAGTGATCATGTTTGATGAGTCAAACAAGTCATAAAATAATGTTATAGTGCTCTTGAATTGGTCATCAAACAATATATTAATCTTTTCATGAGAGGATCAAGAAGCTAGGGTGCATGCCTAGGAAGGCATGTCCAACAAATGACAATAAAATAATCTCTAAGAGATGGGTGCCCTAGGGAACGGTGCAAGGTAGTTGCAACCATTCTCCAAAAATAGCAAACAATTACCTCCAACAAGTGTGCCCTCAAAGAATAGCCTAAGACCATGTCAAATCGTAATAAAATAGTCTCCAAATAATATAAATGGTACACCAAGAGAAGGCATGCCGGTCCATAAATAACAAAAGACCAAGTCCATGAAATAAACAATAATATCCAAGTGATAACTCCTCCATGCAAATCTTGAACGATGTGAAGAATCTCCAAAAATATCAAGGGTGCACTAGTTCTAAGTCAAATATCCATCGTCAAGGTGAAAACATGGTGTGAACAAAGCTTATTCAAAGGTGTAGGTGGACCTTCTAGTAGACCACACCACCTAGGAGAGAGTGCCAAGAAGATGGAGTCAACAAGTGAATGGAAAAATGATTAAATAAATGTGAAAGTGGACAAATGGGTAGGATGCATGCATAACTAACCTTTAAAAATTGTGCAAGCTCAACCACCTCCTCAACATGTGTCGAGGCTAATAAATATCCAACAAGTGTGACGTGTGTGAGTGTGAACAAGGCTAGATAACCCCAACGAATTTCTCATGGAAACCACTAACAAATGTCAATCTTTTAATATTAGATTGCCTCAACATGTGAGCAAAAGGGGAGCGATACCCTCAAGTTGTGTGTTCCACATGAACATCAAGTTGCATTCCCTAGTGCCTTTTGTCTTTCTTTTTCATTTTTTTCCTTTTTTTAAATTGCAACTTAGGGAATGAGGCCTCAATTAAGGTTTAGAACCCAGTGATAAAATAGGCAAATAATGTACCACTTCAACCTTAGGTTTTGGTCTGATTAATCAACAATAAATATCCCAAACCACTTTGGCATGTTCACACATGGAAAAGGTTATATATTGAAATATGTCAAATGAGAAATGTAGCTCGAGCAGGAACTTCTTACATGCATTTCAATGTGAACGTGCAAGAAGTGATTCAAGACATTTCATTGGTGACCACTTTGAAAAAGTGGTCACCAATTCTATTTCGTAATTCACTTGGAATAAAGTGAAATTCAGTTGAGTCTAATAAAGTGGATTTAATGCATTAATGACATAGACTAGATCAAATCTCAACCATACATCTCAAAATCAGATTAGGGTCTTGGTAGATTATGGTTTCAGAAAAGCATAAATAAGACAAGATAGAGAGGTATTGTTTACAGTTGAACAATTGAGCAGGTTGAGCAACTAGAGGAGAGAACGCAGCACACAACAAGAGGAGGATCGACTTGCAGCTTTTCAGTATGTTTAAAAGGCAATTGTATGGATCCATACAACAAATCTGTACAGTCATACGGATCCGTACAATAGCCGTACAGCTAGTGTCTTTCTTTTCTGTGCAAGCTGTACTTTCTTTGCAGGCTGTACAGTTCAATTTGAGGTGATTTTGATAACCATGCAGCTATTATTTAACAGCTTGTCAAAGTTTCCTTGTAAGCTTTAATTAAAGAATGAAAAGTAGATTTTAATTTTTAAAGGAGAAATTACCTGTGTATGTGTGAAACTGTTTTAAGCTTGTACTCTTTAAGTTTTCAGCTATTCTGTGATGGATGCTACAATCTGAAATTGATTTCTACATTAAATTAAATTCAGCAGTTTAACTATTTAATTGAGATCATAAGGACAATAGTCACCTAGGGTTGGGAAATTTTACATGATATTAGAGCTTCTGTTTAATTGAGATTCTCAAGGGTTTGCAACAGTAAATCAATTACCAAAAACAAGGACCAGCAGTTAGAGAGTTTCAATAATTTTTTAAGGACTAATTCTCAAATTTGGGAGTTTGTACAATAGATCTCAGATATGGCATCAACTAGCCTCAAATTCGAGGACGCAATGGATGGTGCTTCAAATTTCTTATCTTGGAAAGTCAAGGTTAAACTCTTGTTGGAAGAGAATGATTTTTGGGACACTGTCAAAGATGTTGTGGCAGAACCCACAGATCCGCAACAATTGACAGCTCACAAGAAGAAGTGAAGGCCAAGCGGATGATCATGGACACCATAAAGGATCATTTGATCCCTCATATATCCGAGAATAAAACTGCAAAGGAAATGTTCCGATGCCCTAGTTGGCCTCTACCAGAGTGAGAACATATACAGGAAGATGATATTGCAAAACAAACTCAGATCCATATAGATGACAAGATCAGATTCACTTACCAGTTAGTTTGTGAATATCAGGCAAATTCATGATCAACTTGCAACAGTTGGGGAGAAGATTGCAAATGTAGAGCTAGTGAACATGGCACTGAATGGATTCCCAACTACTTGGGAACCATTTTTCGAAGGTATTTGTGCTCGTGAGAATCTTCCTAACTTTGAAAGGTTGTGGGAAGACTATATCTAGGAAGAGACTCGAATGGAGTCAAAGGCCAACAAGAAGGGTGGTGACGAGAACCTAACCCTATTTGTTCAAACAAATAAGGGCAAAGGTAAAGGACCCAGCAAGTGTAAGGGAAAAAGTGAGAAGTCAACCTCACAACCAGGAAAGAAGGACTTGAATAAAATCAAATGTTTCATTTCTCATAAGCATGGTCATTATGCATCACATTGTCCAAATAAGAAGAAGGGTAAAGGGAAACAACTGTAGAAGCAGGTAGCAGCCTTTGCATAAACTCAAATGAACAAGTTTGCTACCAAGTTTGAGAAGGATTTCTCAATGGTATATTGCCTACTACCAACACAGTTTTGGGGAATGCGTGGAATGTGGACAGTTGGGCATCTCGTCATATGACATCAACGTTGTAGTTATTTTCTAGTCTAACAGCGCAGGACTTAGGAGTACAGGCAAAGCTTGTTAATGATACCAAGTACTCAGTAGCAGGATTTGGTACTATTCCCTTCCAGCTCGAGTCAGGTAAATCTTTAGATTTTGATGATGTTTTGTTTGTTCCAAGTCTCGAGAAGAACTTGCTTTCAGTTTTGGTAATGAAGGATAAGGGCTATGCAATTGAGTTCAAGAACTAACAGGTCCTCATCAAATAGAAGGAATCTTAGCCAAAATGCAGTACAAGGAATAGGAGTTAGGGAAGGTCATCTTTACAGGTTGCAAGGTGAACCTGAGAGCCCAAGTTCATAGCAATGACAGTTTGTGTGCATTGTGGCACAAGAGGATGGGGCACCTACATCATAGAGCATTGCCTATTCTAAGGGAGATAGTCACGGGTCTTCTAGATTTCAACATGGAGCAGAAGGGAGTATGGAAAGGGTGCACACTTGGAAAGCATGCCAAGGTTGCTTTCCCAAGCAACGAGAATAGGCATAAGAAGATTCTAGGCCTACTGAATTTGAATGTTTGTGGACCAATATCAGTAACATCAATTTTAGGAAGCATGTATTATATTTCTCTCAATGATGAATTCTCTCACAAAACTTGGATCTACTTCTTAAAGACCAAGGATGATATCTTTAGCAGGTTTTATGTGTTCAAAGGATTAGTTGAGAACCAAACAGGGAAAAAGATCAAAGTCTTGAGATCAGACAATGGGGGTGAATATACCTCCAAGGAGTTCGAGGGTTTTTGCAAGGAGGCAGGAATCAAGAGAGAGTTGATTGTTCCATACAACCCACAACAGAATGGGATTGCAGAGTGGAAGAATCAATCCATCATAGGGGTTGCTAAAACCATGATTGATGACCAGGACTTGCCAATGTTTCTTTGGGAAGGGGCATGCAACACAACAATCTACATCCAGAACTGGTGTACAAATTTAAAAGTGAGAAGCTCTTATGAAGTTTCAAACAAGGACATTTTGCCTAGAGAGACCACGTAAATAAGTTCTAAGACTATCAAGAAAGTATTTCTAAACTGATAAGTTCGGCAACATGCTTCTCCTAGTCAATCCTGCTAAGTTACAAAGCTCAAACGTAAAGAACTGATTCAACCATAACAACTGCAAAACATTAGATTGTGTGGTCAAATAGATACCTTTACGAACACTTGTATTATGATGAGTAGTCTGCATAAGAAGCTCTTTCAAGGTTTGCTGCTTCCTGTTGACAGCCAAGCCTTCTTTCTCTACAGTCAAGCTCTGCTCAGGTAGAATAATAGCTGTCCACACAAGTAAATCATTAAAAACTGGAAACTTGCATTCTGACATGTAATGTGTCCAGTGTCACTGTCTAAGTAGACATCATGCATTGCGATTGTTATTAAGGTACTAGAAATCAATTTAATCAAATTCCCAGAATACATCCAAGGAGGAAAAATGCCTCAGAACCCAATTTATAATTGACAAATCTAAAATTAAATAAGCCTAGTTGCATCCGAGTTCACACAAAAAATCTACAAAAACTTCATCTGATAAGCATCATGCTGATGAGAAAACATGTGAAATTTGGAGGAAAGAAAATATTTTCATGATCAAATCTTTTTTGTCCGAAAGAGAAAAAATGCTCCTGCACTCAATATCGCCAACCTAGCAGCTCAACTACGAGGTGCAGCATCACCTCACAATAAGGATACATATGCATCAACTAGGACCTTTCTGGCTTCAGTACCTAGCTTTGGCTTAACGGTCTTTGCATAAACAATGTATCACTGAATTTGACTAGTAGTAAAAGATGGAGACAATGCCTATTCATGCTTTTTGTAAACTCTAACAACATAATCTACAATATGGTGATCTGTCTGATCATCTGGCTCATCTATCATGACATAAACCAGGTCAAACCTGGAAAGAATCACAGGAGGAAGTGCTAAATTGTTCTTTAGTGTCTTTGATTTATCATAACGCCTGCCAGTAGGATTTGCAGCTGCTAATATAGAGGTATGGGCATTGTGAATTGCTTGAACGCCAGATTTTGTAATGCTTATTGTCTGCTCCATAGCCTCATGAAATGTAACCTAATTTTTTACATCCATTTTATCAATTCATCTATACAACAAATTCCATTGTCAGCCAGCATCAAAGCTCCGGCCTCAATGCAGAATTCTCCAGTCTCGGGCTCCTTTACAACAGTCACTGTTAACCCTGCAGCAGATGTAAGTTTTTGAGAGGTATACACAGCCCTAGATACAATGTTTGAAGCATACTTGGATCTCCAACAATGCACACATTAATGTCCCCTCTTAAATTGATTCCCTCGTGAGTCTGTTTATGTACACCCAGAAGCATAAGCAACACCGCTCGCTTGACCTATTAATGACCAAACACAATTGGTGCAATACTTTAAAGTTTCCACCAATTTATTAAAGAAATTCATGCTACATCTCATTCTTTGGATGTCATCTATTTTCTTCCACCATAAAATGGGTGTATCGTCCTTGTCGCCATCCTTTACTCCTCTAAAATCAACACCTCTTTTGTTCTCATGAAGCTGCGCTGAATTGGCAGTAAATGCCAGACGATACGGGGAGATCTCATACACCAAGAGATTTAAGCCCACGCACTCCTTCATAACCACTGGGTGCACTTCAGTTTGCTTGCCGAATACAAACAGCCTTGTGAAGACCCACATCAACAAAAGTTCCACCAGCAGCTACAGATTTCCTCTCAACAGTAGAACCTATCTGATCATACTAAGTTCTAACTGCCCAAAAATATGCATTTGTATAATGAATGCTTTAATAAATTTATACCATCGACATACCAGAAACCACTTTAGAGCTCTTGGAACTTGTTTTGGAAAACTGGCTCAAGGCCTCCTAATCCATCCAAAATCTTGCACATGTACAATGTTTTCCTGCTCTTCGGAGGGAAGGATGCTATAAGTTATGGCTCCAAAATCTATATGGAATGTCGATCGCTGGAGAAGATGTTGACACGTGGAGGGCCCAATTATAATACCTTTCACTATGGTAAACATATTAGAAGGCTAACCATAAAATAATTGAGACAGAGGCTCCACTTAATATATCTTGATTATAATGCCCCAAATTCTTTGAAAGTGATAATAGCCTTTACAATATAATATCATAGCTTTAATGGACTACGAGATTCCGGAGGCAAACATACCTTTCCAACACAGATCATCAGCCACCTCAATATAGCGAAATTGGCAGAACCTTCATAATGCCATAAACTAGGGATTTGGATTTGAAAACTTGGGGACCAAAAAATTTCAATAAGAACATTTGAAGCTACAACAGATGACCCTCTTCCAACTTGAACTCTTTTCAATTTTCCATTTCTTTTATAGGCTTCAATGATCCTGCTTAGGCCTTCAGCAAACAGCAGAAATAGCAGGGGAGACTGGGGTCAGCGCTGCCTGTGCCCCCTAGCGGGCTTAAAAAACTTGGATGCTGAGCCATTTATAAATATTACAAAAGTGAAAGAATTTAAACAACCTTCAATCCAATTTATGAAAGAGAGTCTAAAGCCTGTGTGTACATTAATAAGTCTGAGAATAGCCAATTTACCCTATCATAACCATTACACAAATCAATTTTTAAAACCATAGAGGTGATTTTCTTAGTCTTTGTTGAGTGTAATCCCTCCTCTGCAGTTCCAACTGCATCATCATGTATTTGTCTCCCCTCCAAAAAGCCAAACTGCTCCAAAGATTTTACATTTGAAAGGACTGCTTTTAACCTTCTACTAATAACTTTGGAGATGATTTGTATATTGAGTTGCACAGAGAAACTAGTTGAACTCATCAAAAGACTATGGGTTATCCTTTTGGGGGATTAGGCCTAGGAAACTGGAGTTCAAAGCTCCCAGCAATTTGCCTGATTTTCTAGATTCCTCCACCGCAGCAAGAATATCATCTTCTATCCATTCATAGAATCCTTGGAAAAAATCAATCGACTACCCATCGGATCCCGAGCTCTTATCCTTTTGAAAAGAGAAGACTACTTCCTTGAGTTCTTCTTTAGGTACTTCTGCCTCCAACTCTTTATTTTCTTATTGGTTTACAAACCTAGGAAAGAAGTCAGCCAACTTGATCACTTCTGAAATGTTGTATTTCTGAAGGTCTTTGTAAGGCTAGCTGAAAAAGCTAACCCTTAAATTTGCTATTTCCTTGAAGGATGAGGCCTTCCTTCCATCAGCCCTCGGCATATCCCAGATTGTGTTTATGATTTTTCTTCCTTTTGCATAGTTCTGCAACAATTTGGTATCTTCATCCCCCGGGATAACCAAGCAGCTCTGCTCTTAGGCCTCCTCCCACTTCAATAGGTTTCTCTTCTTTTCTTCAAATTTTTTTAACTCTATTTTCTCTTCTTCATTGAAGATTCCAGTTGGGACATTGCCAAATAATTCATGTATCTTTTCTTCCACTTCAGTAATTATCTTTTTAGGATGTATTGTACTTTTCTTTTGACCACTCCATTATTACCTTTTTAACTCTTTGGAGATTTGAGAAGAATTAAAACATTGCAGATCCCCCCACTTAAGAATCATATACTTACTTCATTCTCTTTTTGCTATATTTGAGAATTCATCATCTTGCAGCCAATGAAAATTGAATTTGGAAGGTGCAGGAGGCTTCTGTTCATCGTTTTGCAATTGAAGGAAAAAATGGGGCATGGTCGGAGATGCCCCCAGCCCCAATCCATGTTCTAATTTTTTTCAATTTCCTCCATCATAGCTTCAAATATCAGGAATCTATCAAGTCTCTTAAAGGCCCCATCCCTCCCTAACTTAAAATTTCTCCAGGTATGAACTAAATCAATGGGGTCTATAGATCACAGAGTTGTTGAGAAATGTAGCTCGAGAAGGAGCTTCTTGCACAACAAGTTAGATGTGAACATGTAAGAAGTAGTTCGAGATGACTTCTTAGCGACCACTTAGGAAAAGTGGGAAGTAATACCATCTTGTAATTTCACTTAAAATAAATAAAAGTGGAAGTCAAATTTCCCATGTTCTCCTAGTCTTAGAAATCTAAATGAATATTCTAGAATATTAGTGAGTTAGATTTGTTCTAATCTTAGCCGTACACCTCATTGTTGAGATAAGGTGGTTGCTAGGATTAAGGAGATTAGTTACTAAGATTTGGGAAATTAGTTGCTAGGATTGAGAGATTAGTTATCTCTCTCAAAGCATAAATAGGACAAGATGGGAGAAGTTGGAACACACATGGGAACACTTGAGAGAGGCGGAGACCAAGAGAAGAAGGAGAGTGCATCTGAGAGAAGAAACTTAGAAAGTGCAGATCCGCTGTAGCAAACAGCAAGAGGGCAACCGTACAGTCGTACAGCAGTAGCTGCTGCCTTCTTTCTTCAGCAGAGCCATACTTCTATTTCAGCAGGTTATACTTCTCTGTTCTGTAGTATTTTGTTTATCATACAGCTGCTAAGTTACAGCAGACTGTGGAGGTACCTTGTAAGCTTTGATCATTGGAATGATAAGCTGAATTGAAGGGGAAAATCACTGTGCATGTGTGTTATTCATTTATTGCTTCCGCTGTTCATTTTCCAGTTATATATGTGATTGTTGCATGTTCAGAATATTCATTTCTGTGATTAAATAAGTTCAGATCTAATTTATTTAATTAAGAGAAACATAGGACAGCAGTCATCTAGGGCTTTTGGAAAATTCACAAGAGTCTCAATTCCTCTAACTTGTCCTGTAAAAATTCTGCCAAGGGGTCCATCCAAGTGGATTCTCCCCACACTTCACTCTGCTTTTAAATGAAATTCAGATATCCTCCAATTATGACATGCTCATTTCTGAGATATAGGAAGGAGACCACAAAAAAGTTCCCAAAAACCTTGCCTATCAATATACGGACCATAAATATTGAAAACTGAAAAGGTCAGCCTTAATTCCCTTGACACCAGCTCTGTCCAAATTGTTGGAGTACTTCACACACACCTAGGATTTCTTTTTCCTAAGGTTTTCCCTATGTTTATTAGTCATTATCTAGTCTCCTAAAGTTTAGGGGAGAATATTCCTCTAGGAGAATATTCTCTTCAGTTTTCACGTCAGTTTGATTAGTTGAGTAGAGTCTAGATGCCACATTGGGATTATCACCATGCAGCATCGGGATCATCACCAGCTAATGCGCATTGTCCTTGGGATCATCACCAGACTAGCGCAACACTCATGATTCCCTGATCTCCTCCTCACTTCACTATGTTTCAGTCAGTTAACTAAAGACTGATAGACTAGTTAACTCAGCTAGGTGGCAGTTCACTCCCGTAACTGCCCAAGAGACTAGACTAGGTGGCAATTTACTCCCGTAACTACTGGTGTGTGTCCAGATCACTCTAGACCACCACTATGTCGCATTGGCTTCTCCTCCAGTGCGCATTGGTTGAGTTATACAGAGTATATCATGTGTAAATTATCATTCATTCATTTGGTTAATGAGAATTCTTCCATTCTTTCTCTCTTGCTTCTCTTTTCTCATATTTTCTCTACAACTATGTATGTCAATTCCCAGCTAGATCTATTTTGTGCAAGTTCAACACATTTACATGGTATCAAAGCCGACGGACTGCTAGGGAAAAGACACACCAAATTATTTTTGCAGGTACCGAAGATTGAAGACAACGGAAAAATGGAATTTTCAAAAGAATTCATTCTTACACCATACAATTTCTTTGCATGGAAGGAGAAGATGATCATGCATCTTCGAAGCAGAGGATTGTACAGGTTAACCATGAACACAGAGACAGAACCAACATCATCCATAGAAAACTCCAAGTATCTAAATCAGATGGATGAAGCGCTCGGAACAATTTGCAGTCTCATTTCTTCTGAACTCCTCTTTCACATATCCTCCTGTAAAACCCCCAATGAAGCCTGGACCACCAACTTTTTGGCAAACAGGACGAGATGAGGGGACACTTGCTCGAGGTGGAATTGCTCACATTGGATCCAAAAAACTTTGACAATCTCCAAGATTTCTTTACCAAATATACGGATTTGTTGTCGCAACTCAAAGCTTGCGGGGTTGATAAATCTAAGGAGAAACAAATGGTTCTCACCATTCTCTTCAAACTTGGTCCAAAGTACTCTGTGTTTGTTTCCACATTTCATTCAGTTAGATTCGCATCTGGATCTACCTGGAAGATGCCCTCTCTTGAGGACTTTATCGAGTCTCTGACACAAGAGCAGAGCAAGCTCATCAATATGGGAAAAATCAAAGGCCCAAAGGCGCATGCACTTACTGTGCAAGATGGTAGCAGTCATCAATATCAGAAATCTAAAGACAAAGACAAAAGGAAAGCACATGCAAATCCAAAGAAGGAAGGGTACTCAAAACCCTTCCACGATGCCTCCGGATGCAAAGGGAGAAAGGGAAGAAAAGGGGAGAAATGCTCTTACTACCATAAAGGATTCCATCCAGAATCCACATGTATGCAGAAACAAATAGATCTAATGACCCAAATACTTTAGCAAAACAACCTTGGAGATCGCATCCCCGAGGGTGCCAAGAAGAAGTAGCCAGAAGATGAAAATCCCAAGAAAGGCAATTCTAGCCATGCTTTGATTGTTATCAACTCCTCTCCCGATGCTTGGATCGTAGATTCAAGAGCATCACACCACATGGTTGCCACAAAAGAAGTCTATTCTTCAATGGATGCATGCAAAGGTCCTCCTATTCTGATGGGGGGACAACTCTCAAGTCGAGGTCATCGGCAAAGGAAGGATTGAACTCACAAACGGAAGCTTCGAGAATGTGTTGCACATTCCCAAACTTTCCGTCAATCGTCTCTCTGTGTATCAAATGACTAACTCTGGCACCGGAAAGAGAGTCGTATTCACACCTGATGCAATGGATATCTATGACATGCAAACCAATTCCACGGTTGCTACCGGCGAGGTAAAACATCAATCTAAACTCTACACATTTTCTGAATTTATTGAACCAGATTTTGCATTACTGCTTACCCATGTTGATGAAAGCAGTAGGATATAGCACGAAAGGTTCAGGCATTTAAATTTTAGATATATGCAATAGCTTAGCAAGCAGGGAATGGTTGATGGTCTACCCGACATCCACTTCTCCAAAGGAATTTGTGAGGGATATGTTATTGGAAAACACCCTCAAGAGAAATTCGACAAAGGAAAGACACAGAAGGCTTCCTCTCCTTTAGATCTGATCCATAGTGACCTCATGGGCCCTTTTCCACATCCATCAATCAGTAAAGCAAGGTACGTGCTCATTTTTTTTAATGATTTCTCACGCTTCACATGGATTTTCTTTCTCAGGCAAAAATCAGAGATCTTTCAACACCTCAAAGATTTCAAAGCCCTTGTTGAGACACAATCAGGAAAGAAAATCAAAGTCCTCCGATCAGATAACGGGGGAGAGTATGTCAACCATGAGATACAGAATCTGTGTCATGAGGCAGGGATTCAGTTGCAGCACACGTTTCCCTATACCCCGTAGCAAAACGGAGTTGTTGGGCGGAAAAATAGATCTCTAAAAGAGATGGCATATTGCATGCTACATGCAAAGTCACTTCCACAGAGATTATGGGGCAAAGCACTTAATTGTGCAACCTACATACAAAACAGATCTCCCCATAGATTTGTCAAGGATAAAACCCCCTACGAGGCTTGGAGTGGCCTCAAACCGGAAGTGACCCACTCTCGTATTTTCGATTCACGTGCATGGGCCAGGATTCCCTATGAGAAGAGGAAGGAACTTGATCCACAGAGCACAGAGTGTATCTTTGTTGGATACCCCGACGGTGTGAAGGGATACAGACTCATTGATCTTTCCTCGGACCTGCTCATCATTGAGCGTAGTGTCCAATTCGGGGAAAGTGTCTCGCATGTACCTCAGTAGCCGCACGCAAACATTTTTGTTCTTCCACCTGTCAGAGATGATGAGCATGCACATACCGACGCTTCTTCAAACGAGAGTTCTAATTCAGAGGATTCAGATGATCCAGATACAGAGTCAGTACAGTTAGATGCAGAGTCAATGCATCCAAATGCAGATGTAGAGCCAAAGCCGAGGCCCAAGTGGGCACAGACTACTATTCAAGATGCAGGGGATCTTGTTGGGGATCCAACTGATACTAGGAGGACTCGATTTGATTTTGAGGAGCCTCTTGCACTCACTGCCACTGAATCATTGCCACCCAGGCATCTTTTCTCGGTTCCGTCTTCAGATCCACAATCTTATGGCGAGGCTACTGAAAATCCCTTTTGGGAATCCGCCATGCAGGAAGAGTACAACTCCCTCCTCGAGAACCAGACTTGGGATCTGGTTCCCCTTCCTTCAAGAAGGAAACTTGTTAGGTGCAGATGGTCTACAGGAACAAGAGCGCAGCTGATGGATAGATTAGCAGATACAAAGCCAGGCTAGTTGCCAAAGGCTTTCAGCAAGTGCATGGCATTGACTATGATGAGACCTTCGCTCCAGTAGCGAAGATGGATTCCATACGTTTGGCACTTGCCATTGCGGCAGCCAAGGGATGGGAAGTCCATCAGATGGACGTGAAGAATGCATTTCTTCACGGTGATCTCTCTGAGTAGATCTATATGGAGCAGCCCCAGGGATTTATGCAAGATTCATCTTCGGTCTGTCAACTAAAGAAGTCTCTTTATGGCCTCAAGTAGGCTCTGAGGGCATGGTATGCCAAGATGGACTCCTACCTATTGTCACAGAACTTTGTACGTTGTAAATCAAACCCGAATGTTTACATGCTCAGGACGGATGATTCACTTCTACTCCTAGTTCTATATGTTGATGATTTGTTGATCATCGGTTGCTCGACTTTAGTGATTGCTGCAGTCAAGAGGATTCTGCATGACCGGTTCTTGATGACGGACATGAGTCCGCTACATTTCTTCCTTGGACTCGAGATCAGCCAGGATGCATCGGCATCAAACTGTCTCAGGCCAAGTATGCATGAGATCTCCTTGAGAGATTTCACATGACAGACTACAAGTCTGCCTCGACTTCTTTCCTATCAGGAGTCAGACTTGATGATGGCGGGGACACTCCACTGGTTGACAGCACATTGTACAGACAGCTAGTGGGGAGCTTGTTATATCTCACACACTCCAGACCAGACCTCTCTTGTGCAGTTGGAGCAGTCTCCAGGTTCATGCAGGAGCCACATGAGCTACATTGGAAGGTTGCAAACTATATCCTTCGATACGTACAGGGCACCATCACCTTTGGGATTCACTATTCAGCAAACTCTACATTGGACCTCATCGGGTTCACTGATTATGTGTATGTCAATTCTATTCAGTAACTCTGTATGTCAATTCTTGGCTATATCTATTTTGTGCAGGTTCAACACATTTACACAAATTCCAAAATTCAACAGATTTGAGCTCTCAAGGATGAAAAATTTGTCCCAAGTTGTAGCCACCCTCTCTGATTTATCTACAGAGTTCCAGCAAGCAACTTACCAATGAAGTCCTCATCAAAATTTGGAATGGGCACACCAATTATTTACTCTGGATTTTCTTTGTCCTTTGTCTTATGACTTAGGGCCATACTTGGTCCATCCTTCAGAGTCATCTGTACATCTTCCTGACATTACTTTTGCTTGCAGTCTTCAGCAGATCTCTAACCATAAAGAAAAGGGGTTTCCCTTGTCTCCTCATAAACCCAAACCTTTCCCCCATCTGTCAAGCATGTATCCTTTAGATGTCCATACAAGTGACAAAGAGAGCATCTAAAGGGAATGCTAACATGGTCTAGGGTCTGGTCATACGTCCATCTTCTAGCCACTATTTCAATGTTGTCCAATAAACCCTCAATTAGATTTAATTTTACACAAACTCGAGTGACTTCTTTCATTCTTTTTGTTGGACTCTTGCCATCAATTGCCTTGAAGGTGCCTAGGGCTTGTCCTATGGCCTTGAGCATTTCCTCATTCCATAACACCAAGGGCAGCGCTGGCAATTTTACCCACATGGGCTAAATGTTTTCAGTCTCCCGCTTGGGATCAAAACCAAGCATCGAATGCTTCGACGACAAGATGAATTACCCCAAAAACTGTACTTCCTCTTTAATTCTACCTACATGTGTTGCTTTATTGAAGGAGAATGACAACCATCCTTGAGCTAGTATAGAGAATTATGGGTTGTAAGTTGTAACCAATTAGGGGGTTCCATATCGTGAAAATCCATTGTCTAAGTGAGGATCTGAATATGGTGTATTTGAAGAATTTTCCTATTAACGCCAATTCTTGTAGCTTCGTTATCTGATTCACCGCGACATCTTCACCTAGGGCCATTTTGACCCTATCTTCATGAAGATTTATACACTTTCTCTTCCTTGGTTTCTTCAACGCTTTCTTTGAGTTACAATCCCCATAATCCTTTCTCTCTAGGATAACCTTGTTCCCATTTTCAAAATCTTCAATCTTTCGTATTTCCACAACCATTATCTAGTTAGGAATTGTCTGCACTAAGGTATTTCCGTGGGGATAAAGTGGTTTGATTCTTCGATGGATTTCAATTGTTTTGGATGCCTTGGGAGGTGAGGGCCAACTTCTTCGCACTCCCAAAAAGAGCCATCAATCTTGGCCTCATTTACTTTTGTGTATGGTCAATCTATTCTAACAGATCCAGCTTTCAATATGTTGAGATGTGGGTACCTTGGAAAGTGGTTCCCTTGTGTTTGTGAGTCTCTAAACACAAAGGGGGCGAAGTATTACCCTCACACTTTACTTTATGTTCTAATTTCACTTTGACTTTATTCACTTAAGTCATAAAGTGAAATTAGTCACTTAAGTATAAAGTGACATTTAACTCACTTGAGTAAAGCGAATTAGAGAACATAAAGCAAACTATGGAAACTTAAGTCAAAGTGGATTTCCAAATGAGATTTATGAGATGTGATCTCATCCATTGATTAGACTTGGGCTAGATCTAATCAAGGCCCTTGATCTTCTAGGTTTGGCCTAAGATAGGCTAAAGGAGGCAAGAGGGTAAAGTGAAGCTCATGATTGTCAATTGAGAGAGTTGAGTGAAGAGGAGGAGAGGAAGTGAGGGTTTCAAGGAGCAAAGGAGGCACACTTGGAGCAAAGGGCACAAACTTTCTTGAGGAGCTTTCATGGAGGGCGCATCTTGTAGATTTTTGAGGAACTAGAAGGCTGCCCAACAGGTCTGTCTTTGACCTCTTGTTGGGCTCTAAGTTTAGATTATCAAAGTTGTCCTTGCTGCTGGTTTAGGACAGAAAACAGGTCTGAAATTTCTGCCAAGAATTCTGCCTTCAAAGTGATGGTTAAGTGCTCTTTTAAGGTGCCCTTGCAAGTGGTTTTAGAACAAATGTTAGCACATCCAAATACCTTAAAACAAATAACACTCCTCTGGGATCTTTACAAACTCCTAATGCTGATATACAACTAAGCATGCATGACAAATGAACACATGTATTTTTTGGTCAACACGACCCTGGAAAAACCCCCATGGGGAAAACCAGTTAGAGATAGATGTATATATTTGGAGATCTCAAAGCATAAGTACAACAAGGAAAACAAATATAAGTGAACCTGGTACAATAGCAACCAAACTTGGATGCTTTGGAGTCCCTTGTAGATGTGCATGCTAGCCCTTGAACAAAGGCGCCCTTTGCCTCGTTGCGCCCTTCTTCTCTTACTAAGCCTCTTGCCCTCTTCCTTGTCTCTTGCCTTTGCCTTTGACTTGACCCTTGCCTTTGCCTTTGCCCTTTGACTTGAACCTTGCCTTTGCCTTTGCCCTTTGCCTTGGACTTTGCGCCCTCTACACAAGTGTGCCTCCTCTCCTTGGCTTGGTGCGCACTAAGCACTAGTGCGCCCCTCCTCTAGCAAATGCTCCACCACACAAGTAAGTGCCCTCTCACAAGCATAAGTGCCTCCCTCCTCTAGATGCACCCTTCCTTAGATTGTGCGCCCACACAAGGATGTGCCCTTCCTCTAGACTTGTGCCCCTATACACTAAGTGCGCCCCCCATCTAGCTCAAGCACCAATCCTCCATGAAAGCCTCCTCAAGGTAGCTTGCGCCCTTCCTCCACAAGTGCGCCTCCTTTGGCCTCTCCAAACCCTCACTTCCTCTCCTCTTCTCTCAACTCTCTCAAGTGAAGAATGAGGCTCATCCTTACCCTTTTCCCTCCTTTAGCCTTCCTTAGGCCAAACCTAGAAGATCGATGGCCTACAATAGATCTAGCCATGTCTAATCAATGGGTGAGATTCAATCTCAAAAATCTCACTTAGAAAACCCACTTTCTCAAGTTTCCTTAGTTTGCTTTATGTCTATTAATTCACCCACAAAGTGAATTAATTGTCACTTTATGACTTAAGCGACATATTTCACTTTTGACTTAAATCTCCTAAGTCAAAGTGAAATTAGAACATAAAGTAAAGTATTAAGGGTAATAGTCCCCCCCTTTGTGTTTAGAGACTCACAAACACAAGGGGACCACTTTCCAAGGTACCCAAATCTCAACACATCTTCTTGAGAGGAGAAGGGTGCATGGTATGGAGATGGGTGTTGGCTTGAGGTTGGGCGCACTCTTGGAGTAGGGGCGCACTTCAAGCAAGGAGGGCACACCATTGCATTGGGCGCATAGGCTTGAAGGTGAAGTGTATGCATGTGAGCTTGCATACAGGCTTGAGAGGGGACACACTAGAGATTGGGGCGCATCAAGCTTGTGAGAGGGGGCACTCCAAAGTTGGGGGCACACTAAGGATTGAAGAGGGCGCACAAGAGAGTTGGGGCGCACTCATCAATTGCAAGGGCATTTACTTCAAGGCAACCATTCAAGGAAAAGTCAAAGGCAAGCAAGGGAAGGAGGCGCACCAAGGCAAAGGGCACCTTGGTCTAAGGCTAGCAGGCACAAGTTTGAGGGGCTCCATTACAAGCTTGAGAAGAAGTTTGGATTGTATCAGGCATAGTTTTAAAAACCGGAACCGATCGAGGGTCCAACCTGAACCGGAACCGGAACCAGTAATGAATCGGTCGAACCGGTTTCAATGAACCGGTTTTTCAAAAATTCATAAAATATTTAAATTTTAACGAAAAAAATATATTTTTAAGATTTTAAATCATGTTTCCAAAGCTTTAGAGACAATTAGAGACAACATATCCAAAGTATGCTTATGAATATATCAAAATGACACCAAGTGCAATACATATCTAGAGATCGAACATAAATACATAATCAAGGAGGCTCTAGCGTCTAAATGGCCTCTACAACATCAAATAACATACTAAGTTAGAGTCACTGATACTATAGGTGGGAATGCCAATGACAAATACAAAATAGCCATATAGGGTAGATACTAGAACCGTAGATGGAAGAATTTCATAGCTCATGAGTCATGACTGTCAGTAGTCCTCCATGTCATAATCATCAAGATTAGCATCACTACCACAGTACCACTGCTCTCTCCTCCATCCTCCTCCTCCTCCCCTATATCCAATGCAATCTGTGCATTTGTTGATGTGGACTCTGGAGGATGACCCCTCAAGAGGATCACTATCATCAAAAGTAACCGGCTCTAGCACTAGTTCATTAAGATCCAAGTTGGCTAATGCCAACTCAACACTATTGTTCAAACCCATATCATCAGAAAACACATCCCACATCTTTGTCTTTCCCTTCAACCACTCTTCTCTTTGCTTGTATATAAGACGGAGGTTGGTGTGCACATACACTACTAAGTCACCTGACACGACGACAAAGAGAAGAGTTCAATAGAAGAGTTTATACTTGNTCCTGAAAACTGTTAAGTCTGTTGAATTTTGAATGGGACCTAAAATTCTACTTTCTCCATATGAAGTCCAATGAGGTTGGAACCACTCTCAAACATCCTGAAACAATTAATGGTAATGTTAAAAATTTAAGTAAAAGGATGAACTTTAACATTACCATTAATTACTAGGGTGGGTGAAATGAAGGGGGTGGGGACCTCTTTAAATAGCATTAGTAAGGCAAAATAACCCTCAGTTGCATGCCAAAACACCTTACAACTCCAACTTGCATGAGAAAACATGAGCCAAGTACTTTTATGTTACTTAGGTTTTAGGTTTTAGGGGGTTTTAGGTTTTACGGACAAACCGGTCGGTTTGGTCATAAACCGGCCGACCGGTTCGATTTATTGGCCGGTTTGAACCGATCGACCATCAAACCAGTCAAACCGGCCGGTTTCGGTTCCAGTTCACCGGTTTTTAAAACACTACTATCAGGTTCCTTGTGTATTTACTTGTTGTAGCATTTGCTTTGAGATCTCCATACATAATATGTATATCTCTCTTACTGGTTTTCCCCATGGGGGGTTTTCCAGGGTCATGTTGACCAAAAACACTTGTGCACATTTGCCATGGTTTGCTTAGTACTTTCAGATGTGTTAGTTGTTAAAGATCCTAGAGGGTATTTGATGTTTTGAGCTATATGTGTGTGCTAACTTTTATGGCAGCCTAAAACATGTTTTAACCCATGCAAAAAGAGCCTCAAAAGGGCATCAAATCACAAGACTAAAGGCAGATTTTCTGGGAAGAATTATCAGACTTAGTGACTGTCCCAAAACAGTGAGAAAACAGTTCGGTAACCTTGATTTTAGTGTCCAACAGCAGGCCAAAGGACAGACCTGTGTTGGCAGCCTTTGGTACCTCAAATTTCTTCACAATATTCCATGTAGTGATGCACCATCAACCTGCACACCCTCCCCTCTAAAAAATTTCCAAGGTTTGATCCACCATGGTCGAGAATGTTATTACCTCTATTGGGTCGCTAGGTTTTGACCTTGTGAAGTTTGAGTCACCTCGTGGCCTCTAAATCTTGGAAACTTCCGCCCTAGCTAGGACTGTATCCCTAGTGGGACTCTTGGAAACCCTTAGGTTCCTTCATCCTTTGACCATTCCACCAAGCTTTCCTTCACACAAAAAAGTCTACTTCCTCTAGGGGGTCTAGTGAGTAATCCACTAGCTCCCCTACAATCTCTTCCATCCTCTTTAGATTAGCCCCCAATTTTAAATTGATACCTACTCAAATGATGGATGAGCTTTGTCCCATTCAAGACAACTCATTAAAAAACAAGATTTAGTGTCGCACAAATGAGATTATTGTGAGCAAGGATGTGAGAATCAATGAAAATTCATAATTTGAATCAAATTGATCATCATTGGTTTAAGGCTGACAAATCAATAGAATTGGAAGGAAGATAAGTGCACAAGTTGAGCAGTCATCATCTGATGATGTGCATGTAACACGGAACGCAAAAGAGGCCAAGAACACTTCAAGAGAAGTGAGAGATGTTGTTGGTTCAAAAGGTGAGGCGGATGAGAAAGAGGAAGAGCTCCCACATCCCAATGATGGGGGAAAAGCATAGTTTTAAAAACCAGAACCGACACCGGAACCAGTCGAGGATCCAACCGGAACCGGTAATGAACCGGTCGAACCAGTTTCCTGAACCAGTTTTTTAAAAAATACATAAAATATTTAAATTTTAACGAAAAATATACATTTTTAAGATTTTAAATCATGTTTCCAAAGCATTAGAGACAACATATCCAAAGTATGCTCATGAATATATCAAAATGACACCAAGTGCAATACATATCTAGAGATCGGAACATAAATACATAATCAAGGAGGCTCTAAATGGCCTCTACAACATCAAATAACATACTAACAAGAGTCAAGACTACAAGTCACTATCTCATTGATCAACATGATCAACGATCAATCATCACTACTGCTAGAAGTAGAAATGGCATGAGCATCCTCGCCCTCAGCATCGTCATCCGTCTCTGACTCGGACTGGAACTCGACCTCAGACTCATCATTTAAATGCTTCCAAAAGTTGAATAAGAGAGGTGAGAGGCACTTAGAGGGGAGTGAGAGTGTCTTATAGACTAGAATTAGGGTTTAGGGGATCTTAGGTTTTAGGGGGTTTTAGGTTTTAGGGACCAAACCGGCCGGTTTCATCATAAACCAGTTGGTCGGTTCGGTTTATTGGCCGGTTTGAACCGGTCGACCATCAAACCGGCAAAACCGGTCGATTCCGGTTCCGGTTCACCAGTTTTTAAAACACTGGGGAAAAGGTGGAAGGCTTGAAGACGTGAAGAAAGAGGAGTTTCCAAATTTCAATGATGGAGGAGTTAGTGGCACGCTTGGTAGTGAAGGTGAGTAGCATATTTAGCATTTTTTTTGGTTTAGTTGCTTCTTCAAAAGTTGTTGAATCCTGGGTTGATGTAAAAGAAGAGTATAGGAAAACACTCATGGTTCTTACATTTAAGCATGAGTAGTTGGACGTGTGGATTAGTCCCAACTATGGCAAAACATGATAGGTGGATGGATGTAAAGGAGCTCACAATGAGCTGCAAAAAAATGTGGTCCAATCACGAGAGGTTGTGCATCAGCCACAAGAGGTGCAGTTTGCAAGTGTGGATGAGGCTCTTTACAAATTATGGCATGCTTTAGAAGATTCGTTCATAGGTGTTTTTGTAACAATTTGGTGCATAGGTGTGGAAGAGGACAACTTCTACATCCGTGCTATATGGGCTACAATTTTCAGCCAACATTGACTCTCATCTAGCTGAAGAATCAGTGGTTGATGAGGTGTTTTACGTTGCCTCGGTGATGTTGGTTACATGTCATGCAGTTGGCATTGTTACTCGTTTGTTGATAGCCTCAAAGTGTGGTTTTTGGAGTGCATTTGGTAGGTAGACTATAGACATCCTTGACACGTTTGGTCCAGATATATTTGCATTCCGAGAAAAATATTGTTTTCCATGTGACCATTACGGGAGGGTGTTAGAGTTAAGCATATTGTAATGGTCATACGATTTATCATGTGTTTAATAAAGTCACATAATAAAGTGACTTAAGTTAATTAAGTCACATGTCTTAAATAAAGTTAAGTTAGATTAGGTTAGATTAAAGCCTAATCATTAAAGTGGTTGTATGGATTTTGGTACAAGACATTGTCTCCCATATATGTATTGACATCCACACCAATTTAAATGAGAACCAAATATATCTTTCTCCTATTAAATTGTGGCTTGCATTTATTGTCCATCTACTTGTGTGGTTTTCTAACATCATGACAATTGCATCACGCAGAAAACTAAGAAGGCCCTAGATTCAAATTTATCAAAGCACAAATCAATAAGGATCTCTTGTGCAAAGTCGATTTTTCTATGGGAGAATTGAAGAACGGATTTGTAATTATGCACCCTGGTTATAGGGAGAAGCTTAGGAGGAGTCATGTAATGAGGAACTTGATTTGGAGTAATGACACAATTCTCATATAGCTTATCTACAAGCAAAAGGAGAGAATCTAATCTCATATAGCTTATCTACAAGCAAAAGGAGAGAATCTAATTATTGCCATGAATGATCTGGTTTCTACTAGGTGTTAGAAGAGTGTTTACAACGCCATGAACTATGATCAGGATAACCTCAAAATTCCACCAAATGTACCATGCCAACATGGACATTAACATGCACTTTGATAAAAAAGGTTATGGAGTTTAGGACTTGGTAAGACTTCTAAGCTCAAGTAGGCATTGTTATTAAAATTAAGGCGAGCTAGAAAAGAGAGATTATCCACAAGAAGATATGAAAGAAAGGATAAAGCAACAGACCTAAGGATAATTGGGATTATTCTGATAGAAAAAGTGACCAAAGACGGGCATCAAGTTTTGAGAAAAAACTTTATCACACCACTTGAAACAATGCCACTCCAGTAGACAAAGTTCCTTCAAGCGACACTACCTTGGAGATCAAAGTATTCATATTAACCTAAGTCACCTGACACAGGGACATGGAGGACACGGAAATACGAGTATCCGACACAGGCACGATGACCCCCGGAAATAGGACACGGAGGACACGTTA
>SNQJ01S0044704.1:125602-139990 GCA_010110895.2 Picea sitchensis | reverse complement strand
CCATATGAAGTCCAATGAGGTTGGAACCACTCTCAAACATCCTGAAACAATTAATGGTAATGTTAAAAATTTAAGTAAAAGGATGAAAATGAAAGATAAAGGAGAATGTCACTTTTACTTACCATTAATATTACCATTAATTACTAAGGCGGGTAAAATGGAGGGGGTGGGGACCTCTTTAAATAGAATTAATAAGGCAAAATAACCCTTACTTGCACACTGAAACACCTCACAGCTGCAACTTGCATGAGAAAACATGAGCCAGGGTCCTTTTCTTAGCAGGACACGTGTCCTATTTTCAAGACATGCGTGTCCTATGAACATGACACGTTCTAAACGAGTATCCGACACGTGTCCTACCATTTGGTGTCCGACACGTAGGATTCGCAACATGAGGGGGGGTTTGGACGTGTCAGGTGACTTAGATATTAACTAATAGGCTTGAAATATTCAATTTGCTAATTTTTGTTTTACAATAGGGCATTTTGACAATTTATCAATGTTATTCGGGAACACATTCCAAAGTGTATATTTCCTACCATCCACTTTTAAAGAGAATGTGAGGAAATGAACTAGGGATCATTTCCTAGAAAAAGGGGGACATTCCCTTCGAAAGGGTACTCTAAGAAGTACCCCGCAAAAAGGGGTACTTCGAGGCACACCCCACAAAAAAAATTGAGAAGAAAAAATAGAAAGATAAAAAGAATAAACCCTTAAAAGATGCCTACCCTACCATAAACCCTAATTCTTACCCTTATATACCCACTCACACATATTTGCCATTTACATTATTTTCATTTTCCTTTTGAGAGTGAAACTGTGAGACTAAGAGTGACGATTGCCACTTAAAAACTCAATCTGTGAAATTTTTGCTATGATAGTCTTCAGACATTTGAAATTTCAATATATCAATATCACCATCATTATATTTCACTTTGTCATTTGATGTATTGCTAATCGGTATCTTTTGAATTTTATAAATAAAATGAGAAATACAACGGTGATCAATGATAGGTGATTATCATTTATGTTATGTACCATTTTGATTTATTATGTATGTGTGTTCAATGTTATGTATCAATGTATCATTCGATTATGAGTAATATTATCATTTATGTTTGGGGTAGCAGGTGCAGGAGGGGTTATCTATAACCCTAGAGGGACAATAATTTATTAATTTATTCTTATGTCTAGAGTCTCGATTTTGCTTCCAATAATGTGGCTGAAGCTTATGTGTTCTTGCAAGGGTTAAATCTAGCCAAAACTCTTAATGCATCAAATCTCACAATGGTTGGGGACTCCAAATTAATGGTTCATTATTTGATTTCTAATTTGCTTCCTCGGGATTTCAGGTTGGCATTAATACTTGAAAGAATCAAAGAATCAAACAGGTAAAGGTCTCATTCACAAAACTCCATTGCTTACAACACATTGCGAGAGAACAATTATGCGACAGATTACCAAGCAAACTTAGCCACTAAATGCAAAATGGGGGTTTTAATTATAAATGGTAAGCATTATGAACAACCGATCCCGTGGATATGACCTAAAAGGCCCATGAAGCTTCTCATCAATTCGACACATGGAGGGGCATTCATTCAAGCAGCTTCAGTGCGCATGTCCTCTTGGTCATCAAAGCCTCTTCTCGGCCAGAATTGGAAATGGAGGTGCAGAGTCATCAGGCTCAATTGGATGGAGAGGCGCCAATGTGGGAATCACCTGGAGATAAGGAAGCAGCAACAGATGGCAAGATAGAAACAAATGGTCATTTATCCCTCTGATCTAAGTTTCAGATATGCATTTTAAAATCTCTAGGCTTCTAGGTCATTTCTGTCGAATTTACACTGTTAGAAACTTCAAAAGAATGTTATTTTGGATACAGCTGGTGGTTTTAGATACAGTCAGAAACTTTGTTTGATAAGCAAAACTCAGACTGAAATCCATTTTTTTATGTAATACTTGTTGTGAGCTGAGGCTGCAACCTTTTATTAATATAAATTCCCCAGTTTTGGTTAAAAAAATATCATCATTTATGTTTATTTTTTCATATATTTAAATTTTAAACATTCAGTATGGGCAGGGTCCCCCTGCCCCTATGTCGGGGACCCCATGTCCCCTGTGACATTCCTTGCAATTTAGGGGGTGTCTTCACATGTCTTCCAGATGTGTTCCTGCGTCACTACATATAGAAAACTCAAGGTAACATTGCATTTATGATTTTCTATATTTTTGTTTAGTCATACAGTCTTTTTTCTTTTCCTTTTTATGGCCCTTTGTTAACAATGAGGGCTCTACCTTCAACTTAGATGCCATGACCAAGGGAGGGGTATCCATTCCATCAAATTCAACCAAGACTTGCCCTGGCCTTGTCCACTGAGATCAATGTTATCAAAACCGAACCAGTCGACCCCAAAAACAGGAACCAAACCAAAATCAGTAAAAAACCGGACAGATAAAACAATAAACCAAAAAATACTTAAATATTTGAATTTTGATTAAAAATATATATCCATGTACATCCATGTCAATCCAAACCATTAGACACAAATATACAAAGGTTTCTCATGTATATAGCATTGTAAGGATGAATATAGCAAAATGATACCAAGTGCAATACATATCTGAACCAAAATACAACTACATTGAGGCTCTAAATGGCCTACCAAAGTCCAAAAATTAATCATACTACAGTCTAAAATCAAATCAAACTAAATGATCATTTGAATTTTTGGTCTTTTTGGATGAAGGAAGTGCACCGGTACAAAACTGGTCAACCCGACCGGTTCTAACCAGTTTTGGATTGAACCAAGCGGTTCTAACCAATTCTAGACCGGTTCAGACCAGTTTTGGACCAATTCAGGCCAAAACCGGTCATTTCCGGTATGGGCACTTGATTTGGACCAGTGAGTCTTCTAAACCGGTAGAACCGGCCAGTTTTGGCAAAACCATATTCATATATTCATTTGAATATACTAATTTTGATTAAAAAATATACTCATGTACATCCATGTGAATCCAAACCATTAGACACAAATATACAAAGGTTTCTCATGTATATAGTATTGTAAGGGTGAATATAGCAAAATGACACCAAGAGCAATACATATATGAACCAAAATACAACTACATTGAGGCTCTAAATGGCCTGCAAAGTCCAAAAATTAATCATACTATAATCTAAAATCAAATCAAAGTAAATGTTCATTTGAATTTTTCGTCTTTTTGGATGAAGGAAGTGCACTGGTACAAAACTGGTCAACCCAGCCAGTTCTAACCAGTTTTGGATTGAACCAGGCGGTTTTGACCGAGTCTGGACAGGTTCAGACCAGTGTTGAACCAATTCAGGCCAAAACCGGTCATTTCTGGATTGGCCGCTTGATTTGGACCAGGGAGCCTTCTAAACGGGTAGAACCAGCCAGTTTGGCCAAAACCGGTTCAGTTTTTATCACATTGATTGAGATCATAGTAACAGGGATTCGCCAAATTGACTAGGAATCACTGATTTGACCTGACTCGACCCCTATACAAGGTTGAATAGGTCTGGAACTGGTTAGACCCAGCCAGGTATGGTCAAACCACTTTCACCTGGGTTGACCCAACCAGTTCTGAAAAAACTCAGCTAGACCCCACAGGCGTTTGACAGGTCAACTCATGTGCATTGTTTATACAAGATCAATAAGCATTTCACTTAGTTTAAAAAACAAATTCTAGAATTCTACATTTTTGTTTTAACTTTTTTTTTCTCTCAGCCAAGTTTTTGTTGGGTTGACTGGCAAATTTTGCCGAGTCGCAATTCAAGTTTAATGGGTGAACCAAAATGAGGGCGAGCGATATGCACCAGGCAGACTTTCTTCCCGCAATTTTTATGTGAAAAACAGGGTAAGTGGAACCATGCACATTTGGAAGGTTCAAGAAAGGTGTTCTGCATGTTGCTTGTCGCTTGCTAAAAACGAATCACGTGCCAAGTTGAGTCTAGTGGCTTTGATTGAGATACGCACCAGACTTTGATTGAGATGCACTGAATACGTGGGCCGTCAAACTCACGGAGCCTCTCAACGGGTCTCAGATGCGGTACTTAACTCTGTTAGGGGCGTTAACATAGTAACGCCTTCAGAGGGGTTTTGAACCCAGGTCTGAGCACTGAATGTCCTTTGTTTAACCACTTGACAGTTTTAGAAGACAGCTGCCAATTTTCTATATAGAAATATAAGTGTATTACTGTGTGTTAAATTCGGCCACTACGCAAGTCTAAACAGGCATAATAGTTTTAGAGGTCGGGGATGAACAGTTAGAAGGTTGGCTCATATTGTGTGTTAGTAAAATTAATATAAATATCTCTTTTCCCCGAAAAATACATGGTGTAGACAGAGCAATATTGTGTATAGATCTAATTAAGCCTGGAAAAAATTACATCATTTCATAGTAAAACACTCCCATGCTCAAAGATTTAAGGATCGACAACCTTTTGATTTTATTTCAATCTTCGTTGCATTTTTAGGTGGTGGCAACCTTCTTCCAACTTTGTGCTTTATTTTCTGCAATAGACAAAGTAAAAAATTTAATTAATAAAAGACTCTACTTAGCTTCCATCATATGCTTATAAAAAACAGACAGACAAAGCTCAACTGAAACTACCTTGAAGTCAGCACCAGTTCTCTTAGCTTTCTTATTGGAGCGCACCATCTCCTCTTTTGCTATTGTACGATTGTCTAAACCCTTTCCTAAACCCTCAATGTGAGTCTGGATCTATAAACCTCGCTAAAACCCTGCAAAATTCAAAACTTCTCCAATGAAATCCTGAGGAAATCCCGTTTAATCTGTCTCATATTATCTAGTTGTAATATTGAAAGAAAAACAGTAGGGAGGCATTTATTATAGCGTTTCTGTAAAATTGCTATGCATGGACAGTTTACCAGAAGGAATAATAATGTTAAAATATATAATGCCGATTTCTTTTGAGTTAGGCGGGTACTTGCAGCAGCTTCAAAGCATGGTAGTAAGATTCGGCCGTATTGACCTTTCAGGTACGGAAATTCGATCACAGTAGGAATTCTACCGTACTATACCGGTACGACTGTGTCTTATTTTTTCAAAATGAAATGCGAAATTTTTAAAATAATCTCTCTGCCCTAACCAGCGATCATGGCTGTTTTTCTCTTCACTGCATGTAATATCTGCCCCGTTATATGGTTGTTTAACTCTCCGATTCTAGCTGCCGCGTCAAGCACTGAGACTGCTGGCTATTATGTCAAGGCTGGGCCTCTAGGAACTCAACAGCATTCATCGATGCCTACCCGACAGTCCGGGAAGGTAATCCGCGAAAGTTTATGAGGCACCGTTGAGGAATCATGAGAAAAGAAGTTTACGAGGCACCGTTGAGAAATCAGGAGAAATAAATTTCACTCTATTGTGTACATAGTCGGGTTAGGTTCAGAAAGGTCAACTGTAGATCACAATACATATCTCAGGTATGTTAAAATAAATTATAATGTTATAAATATTTATATTTTATAAGATAACTTACTTATGATTTATATGTTTTATTATATTATATTTAATAATATATTATAATTTTTATATTAATTATTTTGTTATATGATATATTTTTTTATATCGATAGGTTTTTCCACGGTATAAAAATGATATAATTTTTATACCGAATGGGAGGCTTTAGCGATAAAAGGTTTGGGAATATGAAGTTTGAGGTTTTGAAAGGTTTAAGGTTTAATCTAATTAAGAGGGAAATGGTTCATGTAATAGAAGTTGTTGATTATGGGGAGAACAAGTGCTTAAGTCCTTAATTATAATTAGACTAAGGAAAGAATTAATAGAAATTTGTCAAAGTGTGTGGGCTTTCAAGGATGACTTGCATATTATAGTCGAAGTACTAGGTCCTAATGTCATCGATCCAAATGTCATTCGAAAGGAAGGATATGTGGATTGTAGAGGACAAGAGACGTAGGGGGAAATTGACAAATCATAAAAATGCAATTAAGGTGTCAAGATCGCATAGAGGTATCTTTGTAGGAGACAAGATAGGGAATAAAGGAAGTCTTGAGATATTATATTAGAATTTAATCCAAAGGAAATCTTGAGAGACCCTACTTCTTTCTATATCCAAAATGGAGCTTTGACTCAGTGTATGCATGACAATGACACAATTCTGTTACAATTAACAAGAGAAGGTGGGAAAATCGAGGTTCTAGGAAATCCAATGGAGCACGAAGAAAATAAACTTGTTGAGAGAAAAAGGAAACAAAAAAGCATCACACTAAGAAGGATATGGTTAAAATGGTAGTCGGGAAAGACATTGAAATGGAAGGGTTAATGGAGAGCGTTAACATACCATTTTATGAGTAAAGAGGTGAAAAGGGAAACCTTGGGAAGAGGATAGAAGAGAACTAGAAACAAATTTTAGGGTATACTCTTAAATTCCATATTTTGATGAGGGGATGGGTATGCTTTAAATTTAGAAGTTTGAGGGATTTGGAGGTCATCCTAAACCATATCTCGTTATGGGGTCCATTAGGCCTATGTTTAAAAAGATGAAGACTTAGTTTCAACCTAAGAATTGAACCCATGTTTATTCAACGAGAGTGGGTTTAATCCTTGTTTGTTAATTGAATCGTGGCTTAAAGGGGTTTTGGAGAATATATGGAACTAATTAGGAAGATTTATAACCCTCAAAGACAATTTATGGGATTTAGAAGACAAGCAAGTAGTGAAGATTCTAACGGAGATCTACCTACGCTGCCTATGGAGATTGAAATAGAATGGGGTTCTTGGAAATATTTGCAGAAGTTGAATTACTAGAAGTTATCCCTTAGATGTGGTTTGTGCCATAGAGTTGGGCATATGTAGAGAGACTAAAAGAAACTTGTTGAGCAAGCAACAACTCCCCTTATTTTTTGTCTTTGCCATGTGACTTAGGCGAAAAGTTGGTGGCCCTCCATCTTTTCAATTATAAATCTAAGAAAATCATTCCTTTTGACTTTCATATCATGACTTGGAGAAATTTTCACTTTCTTGCTTTGAGTAAGCCTCTAACTCTTTCAAGATCCCATCAAGTCCTAGATTGATCCTACTTCTCTCAGACTGCTTTTCTTTCACTAACTTTATCTTGAGCAAGCTCTTAAAATCTAAGTATCATAGCTTTAAAATTTGTGATATAGTGTTGTATCGCAACCCTTAACAACTTCGAAATGCATCATATCGCAACTCAAAAAAACTTTGAGACCCGCGATATGTCACATCCAAAATCCTTTGCATCATGATACAACATAAAGTTACACAAGTTCATGTCTATGATATAGTGGATTTTGCGAAATAGAAATTAAAGATTCACAACTTGGAAAAGTTTTAAGTTTGTGGAATATTGCAACTTCGAAAACCTTCAAAGCTACGACATATCATAACTTTGAAAACCTTTGAAGTTGCAGTGTATCATAACCTCGAAAACATTTCAAAGCTATGACATATCACAGCCTCAAAAACTTTTGAAGTTGCAATACATCACAAACTTAAACTTTTGGGAGTTGCAATGCGTTGCGACAAACAAACGCTGCAAGTTGTGACACATCAATACCAACAATTCCATCTCTTGGATCAAAAATTTCTTGCAACACAACATATCGCACAAACATAAAGTTTCTCAAAATGTGACAAGCTACTATTGGACAAAATTTCTCCAATTACAAAACGCACCATTTGACTTTTTTAAAGAATAAAAGACGGGGTGAAAGGGTCCACTTTTCTTTATAAAAGGTGGCAATGAGTTTTTTTTAATCACTCATTTTACATTCTATAAATATCATTGGACGCGCTAGCTAGCTATCAAAAGCAACTGATGTAAATAATCCATCATTGTCGTTGGGGATCAAAGAGGTCATGTTTCATCTTTCAAACACTCACTTGCCTATTATCGATTGTACATTATTCCAAGTAAGCATTGTACCCTCCCGATTGAATTTTGTTTTTCTTTGCCTTCAAACATCATCCATCCTTAGGGATTTTTGTTTTACCACCTAACCAATAAAAGATTCCATATCCACATCAAAATTTACACACTTTAATAGGACTACACTAAAGTACAAAATAAACCTTTGACCTCCTCGACCGAGGAAATTGTTGTAACCACACAATGGAAAGGGGCTCTTGAAAGGGAATTTAGGGCTTCGTTTTTTAACCATTGCGAAAGGGGAAACCTTTTCACCCTATTCAACCACGTAATTGCACCTTCAACTTTTCAAGAGTTTTCCCCTAGATTTTGCTTATATGGTGTGGGGTATTCTTCTTGCAAAATCCTCAAAAAAAAATCGATCACAACAAAGGAAGAAAAGTGTGAAAAACTCAAAAACTTGTTTCCAAGGTTCTATATTCACCACTTTTACCTCCTCAATGCCAAGAATTTCCCCAACATGTTATTAACCAAAGATTCATAGTAAATCCACCTTTTGATGATGATACCTCAGTCTTCCTTCATCAAAACCCCAATTTTGATACACTTTATGGTAAACAAACTTGACAAAATGAATTAAATGAGAAATCGACCTCTAGAACCTAACCTTAAAAGCACTCATCTCTTGATCATTAGAGGTAAACCTAAAATGTAGTAGGCCCCAAATTACCAAATCCGCTTTTTCCTCTCAACACAACCTTTTATCACCATTTAGCACTACTTCGAACCAAACGATGCAAATGTTTGACCCAGGTGCTCAACAACGAATACAAAGTGGAATTTATAGCTGAAGTATTTGGAGTACTCCTAGATTTCCCAACACCAAAAGATATGTATACTAAAACCATTTCTCTAGAAGTCATGTCTCCTCTATCTTTATTTTAAAAGAAGGATCTTTCACCAAAATGGGCATTTTATTTTGATTTTGCTTCTAACTCCACTAATCTACTATGGTGTTGAAATGGATGAGTCACAAGATCCAAATATGGCATCAAAGAGACCAAGAAAACAAAAGGAACCATTGATTGAACTAAGTCCATAAATATAAGAAGTAGCAAAGCTTGACACAGAGGTGAGCGCATGTGGACTTGTGTATGGAGACACTCTGTGCAATATGGATGTGGGCACCACTTACAAATGGGGCGAGCTCTATCAGATGCTCAAGAAGGAAACTTACCCAAACCTCCCTCTTATTCCTAGTGAGGTAAACCCATACTCTAAAGTCATGATCCATAAAGGGGAAACTATGGCAACCCATACTCTAAGTGTTGAGTTCATCTTTGCCTTACCTTACAACACACCACAACCCTTACAACCAACCACCACTTGTGTATGGAACACCTCAATATCCACAACCATATGGAGGGCCATATTATTACCCTCCACCCCCTTACCAACAACCATATCCTGTTACTCCCCCCCACCCATGAGTGGACCCTCGCCAATACCCATGATGCGTCCAGCCTCCCAACCAAGTTCAGGTTCCCCTTTTACCTCAACATATAACCTAGGCACTATTGAAAGCGCTTCACCTTCCTATGCGCCCTACAGATCGTTTCCACAAAACAATTCATACTTTCCATTTCCTGGTCCCCCACAACCCGTGGCTCCTCGACATGGACAAGCCCATGTCGGCGCTAACTTTGTTCATCCCTCTCCCATTCAACAACTTCATACTTTCGAAAAGTTGAATACGGAAAATCCATCCCATTAGTCGAATAATGCCAAGAAGAAAGGAAAAAACTGAAACAATAATAACCCAGGACCAGGCAGAAACAACCCCCAACAAAACCAACCTGCTGGGGGAAACCAGAATCAAGGTAACCAGAACCCCCAAGGGGGAAATAAAAACAAACACCAAGGGAAGAAAAACAACACCAACCTCATGACAAACTTCCCTTAAAACAAACGCCAAGGGAAGAAAAACAACACCAACCATACGAAACCAAAATAACTTGAAGGATAATGAGGAAGTGCCATTGTTTTTCTCACCCAAGTGACGAAACGAGCACAACGGATGTGATGGACATTTTGGCTGACAAGTTTTTAGCTGCTCCACGATCTACTCATAACATAATTTCAACACGTAAAGGGAGTTTGTTATGATTTTACCAAGGGGGGGGGGATTGTTTGAGATTCAAGAAGCAATAATTGAGTATCAAGAAGTTGGAAGTGATTTCAAGAAATAGTTTAGGGCATCGGAAAGATGAATAAAAGAGAACGAAGGTGTTGATTACTAGGGTCAAAACTTTGGGGAGTTAAATATTTTCTTGTAACCAAATATTTTCGACCACAAAGATACCTTTAGCACAATTAGTTGATAAATGTAGCATGAAACCACAGATTTTTCCCATGTGTTTAAGTTTTACTTTGTAATTCCTTCCTTAGAGTGTTTGTGTTCCTGCATTTCTTCCCATTTTTTCCTTCTTGTATTAGATATGATTTATAAAATCTTAGACAATAAAATTTTCACCATATTCAATGTTAATGTATGGTGTTTGGTTATGACATAGAAGTGATTTCCAATGAATGCATGACCATTTATTGTCAATTCTTTGTGCATTTAAATGATTTGCTGAGGGTACCTCCATGTGTTTGAGTGTATGAATATGTTAACTATTTGAAGCATGTTTTATAGATCTGTATACATCTGTCAGAGTTGATGAATTCTTAATTTCTCAGCACACTATTCCTTTTCCATAGGCTACAAGATTCATTCTTAGTAGTGCCCTGTATGTTTATTTTGATATTTCCTATAACCCATCAGTTCATCCTCCTTTTAACCTTGATTGTCTAAAACACTCGTAGACATATGCCTCTATGTTGTGAAAGGCACTACAACCCTCCATTTTTCATTTGATCTTGTTACCTCCCTTAAAATGGAGCCCCTTATTTTTGAGCCTAAGAGAAAGCCTCATAAGTCTCCCTCTCCATCTCAAGATTCTTTTGATAATTCATGTTTCACTTGGAAAACAATCAGTACTTGGTGTTGCAATCCAAAATTTAAAATCGACATAGTTACTTCAAACTCCTCCAAATAGTTCAAAAGATTTAACTTTTTAACTCCTCTGAACAGTTCAGAGGAGTTACTTCAAACTCCTACAAATAGGGTTTTTCGGAGGAGTTCCTATCTTTTTCTCTGATATGCAATGATATCACGAGAGTTGGGAGAAAATCCTCCAATCATATCAGAGGAGTTAATTATAACTCCTCCGATATGTTCAGAGGAGTTACTTTCAACTCTTCTGAACACATCTCAAGAGTTACTTTCTCGACTTCTGAACTGATGAGAGAAGTTTCTCTTAACTCCTCCGATCAAACCAATGTCGAACACCACATTAAATGTCATGAATAACCATTTTTATATATAAATGGAACAGGGTTAAGATTAGTGTTATCCAACCAATTGCTAGAAAATGTAGAAACCTAAGGTTAAACATGTTGAGTTCAAATCCATTCAAGCCTCTCACGTATCTATACCTACCACGTGGCGGCGTAATCCAGGTAAGAGAACCTAACCTCTCTTCTATTCTAAATTTAGGGTTAGGTATTGGTTGTTTGTATTTCCTTGATTCCTTTCTCCCTTACCTTAGATCGTTAATCCTTCTCCGCTCTTCATCATTTTGCACTCAACCCTTGCAAGCCCCCATCCAAATCTCGCCACAAGCACAAAGACCTTGATCTAGAAAGTCCTAGAGTTTCCTCACACTCCTCAAAACTTATCGTAGTTTTTCCTAGATCACCCTCCTTTGTTCGCAAAAATACCTAACTCTACACTGAAGACATTCAAAGTAACTCTCTGAGCACATCGGAGAAGTTACTACTAACTTCTGGGAGAAGTTATTACTAACTTCTTCGATGTGCTTGGAAGAGTTAAAACTATTTCCTCCGCACATTTTTGGAACCTGTGGAAACAACTCGTCCGATCATATCGAAGGAGTTAATTTCAACTCCTCCAATATGATCAGAGGAGTTCCTTTTAAGTGCTCCGGGCTCCTCAATAATATGACAATCCCTTCCGAACACATATCGAAGAAGTTGGAAATAACTCCTCTGATGCGATCAAAGGAGTTGTTGATAACTCCTTCGATGCAATCAAAGGAGTTCTTACTAACCCTTTTGATATGTATCGAATAATTTGTTTTCTTGATCTTTGATGCCACCTTTCCAAGATGGTGCTGAAGCATTTTCTGCAAGAAGCAACTTGCCATGTATTGATAATTTCAATAACTCTTATAATTGCCCAATCATTTAGCTGCATTTCAAATAACATGCGCTAAACTTATCCTTTTTTGCAGGCTCAAACATGTCACCACGGAAGAAGACGATGTCGAAAGAAACATGGGTTGAGCCATCTAGTAGATCCTAGCAAACAATAGAGGAAAAAATTGTCGGGACCGTATATGATGATATGTGAGGACTTCTAGAGAAGGATGGAGAAACCTTAAAATGGGGAGAAGTATATTATATGTTCAAGAATTCAAACTTCTCTTTGGAGGCAGAGGATCCAGATGAGCTCTAGGCATTCAGGAACATCAGGAAGTCAGGGATTTTCAGGGTGGCAATACATCCAATGGTCTTCCCTTATGCATACGTCATTTCGTGGATTTTGAAGAACATAGACATAAATAGTCGATATGTTCATAATTCAAGAAAATAACCTATAGCTTCATTCAGGCTTGATGATTTAGATAAGATTTATCATATTGAAGCTAGGAACAAAACATTGGGTGGTCAACTCCTCAACGAGTTGGAACTTACACTGAAAGGTTTATTCCCCGCATGGTAAAAAGTAGATAAATAGTTTATTTTAGGGTCCTAACCCGCACATAGGTAGATCAATATATTCGGATGTAATAAAGGTCAATATTAATAAGGCCTTTCAATAAAATAGAATAAGGCGGATGTAAGAAAACCTAATAGAAGCTTCCGCTTCTAGAATGATCCCCCTCTAGATGCTTCTCTTGATAGACATATTTAGTATAAATAAGGGTCGAGGGTATGAAAACCCTAGCTTGGAGATTATTGTAACAGAGCGCTTCTCGATTGGAGGTTTCCCCCTCGAAGAGGCCTGTGAACATTGCTTTCTGAATCAAAGTGTTATTTCTGTTGTTGTTCTTATATTGTTTCTGTGTTATTGTGGAGATTATGCTGGATATATTATTGTTATTCTGCCATTTCTAGCATTTTATTTATGTTATGCATATTTATTATATTTGGTATCTTGCAGTTTAAGTATCGTCCCAAGAGTCGGTACCCTATGACCAATTTAAGGAGAACCTACTAGTATATGGTCGCCATGCTGTTAAGGTTATACATGAATCTAGATGAAACTCATTCCCCCCTATCATACATGCCTGTTGGTTACTTGGAATGACCCAGGTTCTGATCTCAAATAGGTTTCCAACAAAACCCTCAAAACTATCGGCACTCCTGGTAAACCAGAAGGCAATGCTGTGCACAGAGTGCACAATGCACTCTCACCTGAGATAGCTTTATGGGGGACTTCAATACTTAGGTGTTTGCATTTTAGGAAGGAGTGGGGATTGTGTTTTGATTCTTTCCCTTTTGCATCAACATCATTAATCATTCATCTACTTCTAGGAGTCATTCATCATTAATTATGCATGCATGCCATTATACTTAGATTTCACCATTCATTATTAACTGATGATAAAAAGAACAATAAAATAAATCATTCATAAAACATAGAAGACAATATTTTACAGTGGTTCACCCTCTCCTGGGGCTACATCCATAAAGATCTATCTCTTCTTCTCTTTTATTCATTCTGCTGCAAAATCTGCACTGCGCGCATTACATCTTCAGGATTACAATAAAAAATGAGGGTAATTACCCTCTGGGAGGCTGACTATATCACACCAGGCTCCTTAGGTTGTGACCTAACCCTCAAGAACTAGCTTATTCGACTCAACAACACTAACAACTAACTTCACAATACTCAACAACTTAGAAACTCATAATAATCATCCGACCATCGCAAACCTAAACCTCTTAGGTCATTATTTACACTACTCTATTGGATTATAGCCATTACAATATTGTCAAAAACCCTAACCCTAACATGGTTAGGCCTGTCTGCATGCGTGCCTCATTTATTTTCCTCATGCATGCTTATTTTCCTTCTTTTTCTGCATGCTTCTTTCCTGCCACCTATTGCACGTGTGATCTGGATTATTTTCGGCACAAAATGAGAGCGGAGATATAATAAAGAAATGCACAGAGATATTGCAGATATTCAATAATATAACAAAAATGTATCAGAGATGCAACTATAAACACAGATATACAGTAATACACGATTTCTATTAATCAAAGAAATGTACAGAGACTGTAAAAATACAGAGTGAAAGACTCGCTAGAATGGTGGCAGCTTATCTCTGAGAAGAGATGTGACGGCTACTCGCATT
>SNQJ01S0044704.1:93539-122289 GCA_010110895.2 Picea sitchensis | reverse complement strand
GTCGGAGAAATTGTGAACAGAGAAATAACCTTCTAGCAGATTTAACCATTTTTCTAGGGCTTCTGCATCTATCTGTCCTTCAAATACAAGAATATCAAAATTAACTTGTACCTTGAAAGGCGAGGTGCCTCCAAAGTGGCCGCTTGATGAAGATGTGCATGATGCTATCGGCATGCGTTGAAGGATGTGGGAAAAACTCTCCATCATTTCGTCCCTCTGTCGCGTGAGAGCTTGCTCAAGCAACAGATTGATAGGATCGTCTGCTCCGTCGTTTTTCTTTTCTTCCGCCATTGAGGGTTTCTTGGGTGTGCGAGAGCGATTGTTTTCAAGAGAGACAAGCTCGAGACCCAAATTTCTATACTTGGACCTCATCGGGGACATGCACTGAAAAAACAATCAAGAGCAGCCTGCTCTGATACCACTGATCCGGATTATTTTCGACACGAAATGAGAGCGGAGATATAATAAAGAAATGCACAGAGATATTGCAGATATTCAATAATATAACAAAAATGTATCAGAGATGCAACTATAAACATAGATATACAGTAATACACGATTTCTATTAATCAAAGAAATGTACAGAGACTGTAAAAATACAGAGTGAAAGACTCACCAGAATGGTGGCAGCTTATCTCTGAGAAGAGATGTGACGGCTACTCGCATTCGCAAGAAGATGATTATAATGAGGCTTGGAAGGCCTTTTTACAATAGATGGGAATGCCAAAAGTCCTAGACATCCAAAAAAACTAACCCTAGGAGATGAAGCGCCAAAAGTCATGTGGGCCCCGTTTGGGTAAGTTAGTACATCAACTTCCCAGGGTCGTAACTTTTGCATACGATCTCCGTTTTAGGCATGTGATAGCTCGTTGGAAAGGTATTGTCGAGGAGATTCATTTTGGGGGCTCAATCATGCCTTTAGCTATATTTTAGAACCTCGATCTCGAAAAACCTTCATTTGGACCCTCAAAATGGCCCCAAAAGTTAAAACCTGCTAAAAATAGTAAATTGCCAAAATGGCCAGAAAATTGTTTTGAGCCATTCGAAAAAGGTGGGTGGCCACCGATATCCACCTGGATCAACGTGCTCCAAAATTAGATCTTCTCTTCCAAAAATAGGTCATTTTCCAAAAATAGATCTTTCTCCCAAAATAGGCCTATGCCAACAGACCCCCAACACTAACATATGGCTTATCCCGAGCCACTGGAGTGGTGCATGTTCCCTGTACAACCTTCTCCAAGATGTGGAACTTTTCTGCTAGTTCCTTCCCTTTTTCTTTCACCTGCGCAACTTTATCTGCTAGTGCCTCGACCATCTGCACTGTTATATGTTATTGCAACAATGGTGTGCTCTTTGTATGTTCCTGCGACATCCTTGTATTTTCTTCCTCTAGCTCTACAATTATCTGCGCTTCTTTCTCTTGGAGGGTCTCCAACTGGGCCTTCCTTGCTTGTTTATTTACTTGTTCAATTTTTAAGTCTGCCTGCATGATCTTCATCTCCTACGTGCCCTTCAAGCGTTATGTGATACTCATGGATTTCTACAATTGCTTCAACTCCTGCATTGCAGTGATGATTTTATCCTCTTGATTGTCCAACTATTGGAACTTTTCATCCTCCTCCAAAGTAGTCCATATTTTTGCAACTCTGTCAAACAATTTTGTGACTTCCTTGTCTTCCCTTGCCATCTCATCTGTCTGGAAGGCTTCTTGTTGTTCTCTTTGCTCTCGGAATTTAGGAGGAGTCATAGGGTTAAGTTTTTCTTTCAACTCCTCTATCTCCTACCTATATCCCTCGATTGTTTGTGCAATAATATTTATCTTTTCGTCTGCACTCCTATCCGGTGCTTGAGCACTGTTTGGAATGCAGCTATATACCGTTGTTAGTCCCTACTCTAGTTTGTCGGTGAGTCCTTTTTCCTCCTTCTTCTTCGACGTCAATTGGTCATAGGTAATATGTAACATATCTGCAACCCCCCTACCAAATTCGAAGTTGGTGGCATCTGCGCAGGGTCTAGATTGTACCTCCTGCATTACATTGGCTTGGAGGCCGTATAGGGATTTCATGGGTATTTGTGCCATGACAAACTCAAATTGGTATATGTCCCCCATGGGTTTTTGTGTGGTCTCCTGATCAAATATGACCATCTTCTATGTGACCGTGAATGTGTCACTTCCCTACACCACTATCTGAACTGTATCTTCTTTCTCCCTCTGCGGAGGGGGTTGCTGTGTCTTTTCAGGATGTTGCATTGTAGCCTGTTGTACTGTATGAATTTGCAACCGTTGTAGAGTATCATGGAATTCTGTGAGTTTGGCCATGATCTCTTCTCTCTGTGATTCTATGATGCAGACCACATATCCCCCCCCCTCCCCCTCCTGGACCTTTTACACCATGAACTCAACATCGTCCTCTGTCAAGGTAATGATTGGGGCCTTCTTGGTGTATTTCATCTTTTTTCACGTTTCCTCCACCTGTGCTGTAGTTATTTTTTCTAGTGAGGGTTGCGCCCCACTATTCATCGTTTGTGCCCCTTCTTATTTGTCTTGAGAGGTTTCTCCATTCTTGGTATCCCTCTCAATGTCTTCCCTAGGCACCATTTCTATCCTCCTTGGCCTTTTCGGCATTGTCTTGCTTCCAGACGCATGAGTGCACGTCACAACCTTTTGGGTGTTAGCAACTGTGCTATTTGTCTTTGTTGATGGGCCTGCCTTGATTTTCCCTTTAGGTTTGGCTGATGTCGTTGCTGTTGGATTTGTTGTTGGTTTTTCTACTGGTTTTTCTATTGGAACCATCCACTGCATAAGAAAGTCTTTGATTATCCAATCGACCTCTTCTCTAGTGACGTAATACTACATCTCCATCCATTTATTATTTGGATCCCTTGCAGCCTGGATCCACATATGGTGCCTGGATGCCTTAAACTGGGATATCCCTTCATACTTCTAGACAACTTCCACAGGGATGGGCCACACATTGGCTGTTCATTGTTGTATATCTTCAAGAAGCATAGCGAACACCGTGTTATTTTCTTGTTGATTTTTGGTATCCTTGTTCTGCCAGAGGGATTCGTACCTGGATGCATAGCACCTCCCTTTCCTATCTAGAAAAGATGAAAATTTTAGCTCCTACCAAGCAGCCAAAGAAATGAGGATAAGGAGCCAGGGATAATGGAACTCAATTCCATTGTCCCGCACATCCTGACAGTCTATCGAAAACTGGTTTAGGAGGTATGATGCACAACTAAACAACTAAACAATCTATCAGTCTAGGTTAGGGTTTGTACTGCCATTTTGATTTCTAAATCTCTTCCCCACTTCCCCTTGTCCCTCTATCGAGGTTTCCCCCTCAACCCTCGTCAGGTTGATTGACTCTGTCTCTAAGGTCGTAACATCTTCCAGCTCTATGACATTCTCGGCCTCCACCATCCTTTCCTTTGTCCTTTGGCCCTGTCGGGTAAACCGTACGTATTTCCCTAGAGTGCCAAACTTTTGAGGTGTCATGATGTATGAGGGTTGGACAATTTCTCTCTTATTCACACAATTACGTCTAGGTCACACACTTCTATCTCGCTCTATGCTAAAAAATCACTAAGTGTCGAGCTAACCCATGCTTTCCACAATTTATAGACCCGGTCATAACTGTTCGGCTGTATTTTTCACTTTTTCCGTGCATTTGCTCAATGTCCATTTTTTTCCTGCGCGTTTTCTTTCCATTTTTTCGCATTAGGTTCCGCGCGGGACTTTCTCCACGTTCCTTTCATTCAACCAACTTCCTACTCTTTTTGTATTTTTCTTCTTTTTCTTGTTTTTTTATTCCTTTTTCTTCTTTTTCTCCTTTTTATTGTCTTTTTATAAGTTTTTCTCTCTTAATATTTACTATAGTACACTATATGCATGGCTTCCTTACTGCACTGCAACTATTTAGAGCTAGTAGGTCGACTGTGTTGAGCACTCAACTCACCCTAAAAAGTCTATGTTAAATTTTTACTTTTTGGGTACCACTTGATCTTTTACGTTGTGTAATTCGAATTCATTGAAAAAAATGTTGCCTTCGCTTATATATATATTTGATTCTCTTTTAAGTCTCTCAAAGTTTTCTTGAACATGCGAAAACCCATAACTTAAAAGACTAACATTTAATTAAAGAATCGACAGTCAAAAAATCTCCCTGACGCGCTTAAAAAATTCGGCAAAAGGAAGATTTCTTTCGTGGAAAACATTGCATGAGGATATCGCCAATAGCCGATCCTCGAAGCATTTCAGAATCAGTACGTTTTTTGGAAAGTAAGTCCATAAAAAACATAATACGTTTTTCCCTAATCACTGACCCCCAATACCTTTTCGACATCGACAATCCTAGGTTTATTTTAACACGTGCATCTTTTTGAAAATACCGACTCCGATTGATGTACATGACCAAGCCACATGTCCTCATCTGCCATGTGTCCTTGCCATATTGGATTAAACATACGATCTAGTTTTCCCTTGAGTTGTTATCGATTCCCGAGGCCCAAGTCACACCCCGAGTGAGTTTTTCCATGTCAGCACCGTACAACAAAATCGATCAACGCCGGAATTTCTTAGCAAGAGGACACTAACGAAAACATTCACCACACATCACCGATCCCCAATCTGTCCACCAAGAAAGTGACACGATGTGACATTTTAGCACTAAGATATGTTGGATTCGAAGAATTTAAAGAAAAAATTAATTCCAAAACTCGCATTAGTTATTAATTCGTGTGTGGATCAAATCAACCATTTGAAATAGAGCGCACCATCGTTCGTGCCTCCACCATCAACCCATGATGAATTGAATTGCAGAGATTCAACGACATATTTTGTTTTATTTTCACTCATAACCTGAGTTAATTGGTTGATACGACACACAATCGTCTTCCTCGTTTAAATTCTTTCAAGTTGTTCGTAAACAAGATCATCATGTGCAAAGAAGTTCAGAGCATCCAGAAGCGAGATGAGAAATTCGGAAAAAATATTCCAAGATCTCGTGAGTATTAAAAAATAGGTTTAGCAAGCATTACATGTATGTACCAGTCTGTGGATTTTTTATTCTTCCCTTCATACATTTTTTATTCGATGTTACCCTGTACGTATGCCCTAAAGGATTGATTTCGGTTGCAGGGGCAATGCCTCCAAAGAAACCAAGTACTAGGCAATCGCCGAGGGTGCCCAAGAAGAGAGCATAAGAGGTAGGAGAAGGCTCATCCCCAGGGCTAGAAAAGCAATTAGAATTCGCTCCAAGGCTGGAACCAGTCATCAGGACATCCACCAAGAAGATTTTCACTCAGCCTCCGGCCTTTGGAAATATAGAAACAAGCTTAGGGACCAAGGCAGTACTCCCGCAATGGGGAGAACTCTTTAAAAAGATCAAGTGGGAAGAATTTCCCGAATATACTCCGCATAGTGACCCTGATACAAGAAATCTTGACGATGAAATCTTTCCCAATATCCGAAGATCGTACCTGCACATGGTAGCGAGCACAACTCTAGTTTTCCCCTGCAAAGAAATCTTGAAGTGGCTTATCGACCACACAGACACACAAAGATGTTTGATTAATAACGACAATGGTGAGTGTGTCGAGGTTTTCCTCCCGATGGAGGTGCAAAATTACTACAAGCTTAGAGACCCGAATGAGCGATTGAACACTGATTTTGTTGTAAGCTTCTATGAGAAATGCGACACCAGCTGGGTAATGTCTTCGTGGTGGAGAGAGGATAAGAAGTACGCCAATCGGACTTCCAACTGGTACCCGATGGCCAACCTAAGGGAGCCGTATATCTATTTGATGGCCCTCATCTGCTGGTTGTATGGGGAGAAAGATTGTTCCAAGTTTTCAGAGGCATGGATGCCTCTATCTTACATGGTATCCATTTCTGGGAGAGGCTTTAATTGGGGTGCCATCGTCTACAAGCATTTGAGCATTTGCATTCAACAGGCTCAAATGCCGAAGGAAGGGGAGACTCCATCCTTCTACATGGCTTATTATTTATTGGATGTCATCTGTGCCAAAAATACCTTTGCCGAAATGAACTTGAGCTGGCACACCTCAGAACTCTCGATCCATGTATATTTCGGTATTTTATGGGAGAACATATACAAGAAATCATACTCCCTCATCTGCGATCAATTCATCGTGCACATTCATGTTTTTATTTTCAAAAAAGAGTGCCCAAGACTGTCGGCTACGTCCAAAAAGATGATATCAAAGGTAGGTCACTGGTACCTGGATGAGCGCGATACGTACATTAGGGTTTTCAGAGCCACCAAAGCACCACAACTATTACTTGTGTATGTTCCTGATCGACTAGTAGTAGGGGAAATCTGTTACCATACCACCCTGCAAGGTTACAATGCCACTCTGGTAAAATATAAGAAACGAGCATTCATACCTTATGGATTCCATATAGGTTTCTACACGGTAAAAGACACCGCTCAAGCCAAGAAGGAAGGACTGAATCAATTAGAGTTCTGATTCCAGACCGTCCTCTTTCGCAAACATGACCCAAAGGGTCTAGTATTGAAGCACGCATCACAAGTATCGTCATGATGGCCCTACGCCCATGACAAATTTGAAGATGAGGTCTTCACCGAAAATGCTCAATACTGGGACGTGGTGGTGGCAAGGATGGTCGATCTTAAGATGACCAGGTTCAAGGCCATGAGCCTGGATGAACAAGCGACTGCCTTGGAACAATCGACTCAAGGGGTCCTCAAGTCCATAGAAGAAAGGATAACATCTAAAGCAGTTGAAGCAACAGAAGCCCCCTTGATAGCCCCAACGCAAGGTAGAGATATCCATTTGGCACAGGACGCATGGGAAAGGGGACTCTTCATGTTAGAACGGGTGCAGTGGGTGCTTGATCAACTACTAGATGACCCAGACCTATCAGAAACGACAGGATCCCCGACCGATAACCCAGATAGAGTCCAGGTGGGTACGAACGACCCTCAATTTATAGATATTAATGAAATTGACGGGTTGGATGACCTTGAATTTGCAACACCACCAGCTGGATCGTGCACATCGAAGAAGAAAATGGACCAGAGAAGACATATTCTCCTATCCCCAAGGTTCAAATCTTAGAGGTCCCACAAAAAAAAAAGGAAGTTCAGGGTGTCCGAGACAAAAAAATGCCTGATGCGTGAGAGTCTCAAGCGAACAGTCTGAAAAAATAGTCGGGGTCGGATGAGCCAGAGAAAGGAGCATCGCGATAGGAAGTCAGTGTTCCGACGACCGATGAACAAGTAAGTATCGAGTCTATCCCCGATGCCTCTATTTCACTTGGTACTCAAACACCCGATGGGCGACAGACAGAAGCCGGACCTTCAGAGCATAACTAGGAATTTCAAGAACCCAACCTTGAACAAGTATACACCAATGGAGGTCTGGGAGACACACTCACATGGGGGGATTAGAATATTCTCGAACCTATGGACGAAGTAGCTGACATACATGCTATAGCTTATGATCCAAAGAAGAAGGCTATCGTCCAGAGAACCACCAAGAAGGGGAGGATCACTTTATATCTCTCCATCCTCATCACTACCGAGGAAAATTTGATAAACATAAAATATGCCAGAACATCCTAGCTTATCGACATAGGGATGGTGATCTCCGATGCCACCCTGGATAGAGCTAAAAGAGATGAAAAAGAGTTGGCCACCACCCTGAAAGAGATAGAACATTTGCGTCACTTGACTAAGTACTATAAGGACACCACTTAGGCCGTGGTGTACCTAAGGAATGAATTCAAGGAGGCCTATATCAGGTTCACATATGAGTCACACCTATTCACTAAAGGGATAGTTGAGCTCCAGGAAGATACTCTCATGGCACTTGCGACATGCAAGGATATGGAGCGATGGTATGAAAAAGCGCAACAATCCATGGAGAGAGTAGACTATATTGGAGAAGTTCAACAGGGCCAAGATAAAGAAGAACACGACATTAAGGTGTTAAACGAAAGCAGTCTTGACCGCATAAGGAAACGACCGAGTATTGGGTGAAAATGTCTCGGGAACCACACCGAGGGATTCAAGAGAAATGAGCGAAGTGTGAGAAACAATGGATTAATATCAATAGGGTGATGAAAGATATCGAACTTCTCGATTTCAGAACACTTGAAGACTTTGTCGACTTGCGCGACATAGTCGAATAGCACACCAATAAATATGCATCATGGGCCGAAAGACTAGCAAAAGTGACCGACACAATGCCAGGACATGAGCAAAAATTTATAGAACACCTGATCAGAGCTCAGGCTGTGCTACAATAATTAAAGTCCAGTCTGATCAAGTATCAAGCCCATGTAGTGGAGATCATAGAAATTTATGCAGCCCCGATGGAACAAAATAGTTTCCCATATGCCAACACCTGCGAGGAGATGTTCATCAATTGGTCAGAGTATGAGAAAAGTCATCCTTTTACAACGATATCTTGAGATGACTGTTAGAAATCTGTTAGGAGAGAACACCACGTGGCGAGTCTCATTTTGATTAACTTCACTTTAGCCATTATTTTTAGTTAATTTCATGTTATAAATAAGAGCATCGACTGATTAGCTAGAGGTCGATGGTTTTTGCAAGAAACTCTCATTTATGGTTTGTTAAGAATTATTTTGGAGCTACCTTTAATTAAGAAAGTCCTTCTGGACCAAAGACAAGTTATATTTTCATCAAACACATGTATTATTGGGCGTGGAGAAGAACTGTTTCTTATCTTGTCTCATGAATGGATGTTATAACAAGTAAGAGCTATTGAATCTATTATTAAGTCATCTGATGCAATGTTTTGCAATTCTTTTCTTTAATGATAAAGATGAATCGTTGTGTTATTATGTGATGGATGATTAGAGTAGGTGAATTATTTTACTTACTAGTATTTATCGCATATGTGTTTTCTTACTGATAATTAAGTATCTCAGACAGTAATTGGATGGTCACATGGTTAACGTATTAGTACTAGGCCTGTGGTATAAAATTGTCGTCTGCATGCTTGAGTAGCGGGTTATCCCAAGCTCGGCCTCTTCTCCAATAGTTAAAACCTTTTCCCGTTTTGTTGTTAAGTTGGTTTATACTGACTTCCATCTTATATCAGTACCACCTAAGAGAAAATACAAAAAAGATAAATTATGAACTGAAGGAGATGCCTTCGCAAGAAAACGTAAATCCCATCAATTAATTGGCCGGATCGCAAGATCTGGAGAACCATTCCACTATTAAACGCTACATAGTCTAATTGGGCCCTGGTGGCGGGTTTGGTTCCTGTTGTTGAATTAAAGGGATTTAGGACCCATAAACAGAATTGGCGCTAGAAGGAGGGCCTGAGAATGAATGGCTAAACACATATTTCACATAATATTTCAGACAACCTGTAGATTCAAAACAACCCACATGCATGGCTAGTCATTCCAAAGACATCCCATTGAGTACTCCTGAAATGAATAACTCACCCCAGCCCGAGGAAGTACGCTTGTTCCTTGACATACCTTACGCTCTCCCTCACGAGGAATTAAATCAATTCAGAAGAATCACAAGAGCATACGCCCGATAGATCGATGCGCTGTCTTTAGCTCCGATACTTCCTCGAAGACAAAAAATAAGTAGACCAGTGGTCAATACTCCCGACGAGGTTTTCATGCACACAGTAGAAGACCTAATAGATTTCGTGATCACCAAAATCTAACATCCTCTTAATCTGATCCCTGAAATTCCAACGACGACGTCTTTGAACCAGACGATTTTTTGGAAGAAGAGGAGTTTAACTCAGAATCCGAAGATATGGAAGACAACAATGACCATGAGGAAGAAGGGGGAAACCCACCTTAGAACAATCAACCTTGGTTGGCCAGAGATGCTTTGGACATCTTGGGGTGAGTCCATAACCTTCCCCGACATCCAGAGAAGTTACTTCCTAAGTTTGACCCTAAAACCTCAGGACTACCTGAAGATCATATCAAGAAATTCATATTAGCTATCAGACTAATGAATGTCTAACATGAAGACATAGTATGGAGGATTTTCCCCTATACTTTTGAGAACTCCGCCTCCACATGGTATTTCAACTTACTTGTAGGATCCATAACTAGTTGGACCAAGTTTTAGAAAGATTTTTTAGATAAATTTGCCGAAGAAACCACTACAGGAGCTTTGATGGATGAATTGTTCACCGCCACCACGAGTTCAAAGGAGAAGGTTAAATATTTCAATCAAATATTCAAAACTATTTTGAACAAATTCCAACCTGAAGCTAAACCAACTCAGGAGTTGCAAATCGAAGTATATGCTAATGCCCTCCCGACTTCTATTTCCATGTTTGTGAAGAGGGCTGCCAAACGAACCTTGGCTGAGAATTTTGAAGTAGCCAAAATGATAGAGTTCCAAATGAAGGGATGTAAGGAAGGCCAAGTCTCGTTAGTTAAAAAAGAAGTCAAACCTCCCCGTAGGAGAGGACTCCTTTTGACTAGACCGCCAGGGAAACAAGCATAACAAGCTCCCAAAAAGGATAATGGAGATATATAATACCTACAATGCATGGTTAAGAAATTATCAAACGAGATCATAGACATGAAGAGAAATATAGGGGAAGGAAACCAAGGCCAAAGGCCCTATAAAACTTTCTTTAAAAGAAACCCATCGTTCAAGGCAATTGAACCTCCCCTAGCTAACTTAAATATTGATTTGGGAAATGTAGCATCTGATTATTTCTGTACTTATCACCAAGAAAACCACTCCGAAAGACACTGCCCTCAATGGGTGCATGTAATGAATTTGATGGCCAATCGGTTTCTTGACGAAGTCTCCTTGACCAAACAGCCAAGCGGGTCAGTTATGAATGTTGCTGATCAGGAAGAGATTGATCCACTAGAAGATACAACCATGCTGATATGGGATCCTGACCTAATTATGCCTTCTGATGACCTATTTGAATATCAAGAACCCTCGACATAGTTCTTGGTTGTGAAAACACGCAGTAAATGTCCACCTGTCTCTAAAGATCTCACTACTACCCAAACTTCGGGGGAAAAGACATCCCCCGATCACCAGAAAGAACCATCATCTCCCCGTAAAAACCCTATCAACATCCATACCTAAGGATCCCCTGTCGATAACCCAGACAGAGCCCAGGTGGGTATGAACGACCCTGAATTTATAGATATTGATGAAATTAATGGGTTGGATGACCTTGAATTCATAACGTCACCAGCTGGATCGTCGACATGTGTGGTAAATCAGCCAGAAATAGTCCGAGTATCAGTGGAAACAATCACATCAAACCCCTTGAGCGAGTTTATAAAGATATATGATGATGATGAAAGCGCGAAAGAATCTCTCGGGACCCCTATGCACATCGAAGAAGAAAAGGGACCGGAGAAGACATCTTCTCCTGTCCCCAAGGTCCAAATCTCATAGGTCTCGCAAAAAACAAAAGAAGTTGAGGGTGTCCGAGGCACAAAAATGTCTGTTGCATCAGAGTCTCAAGCAAACAATCCAAAAAAATAGTCGGGGTTGGATGAGCTAGAGAAAGGAGCACCGCGATAGGAAGTCGATGTTCCGACGACCGATGAACAAGTAAGTATCGAGTCTATCCCCGATGCCTCTATTTCACTTGGTACTCAAACACCCGATGGGTGACAGACATAAGTCGAACCTTTAGAGCATAACTAGGAATTTAAATAACCCAACCTTGAACAAGTATATGCCAGCAGAGGTTTGGGAAACACACTCACATGGGGGGATCAGAAGATTTCCGAACCTGTGGATGAAGTAGCCGACATACACGCTATAGATTATGATCTAAGGAAGAAGGCTATCGTCCAGAGAACCACAAAGAAGGGGAGGATCAATTTAGATTTCTCCATCCTCATCACTACCGAGGAAAATTTGATAAACACAAAATATGCCAGAACATCCGAGCTTATCGGCGTGGGGATGGTGATCTCTGATGCCACCCTGGATAGAACTAAAAGAGATGAAAAAGAGTTGGCTACCACCCTGAAAGAGATAGAACATTTGCATCACTTGGCTAAGTACTATCGGGACACCACTCAGGCCGCAGTGTACCTAAGGAATGAATTCAAGGAGGCCTATAGCAAGTTCACATACGAGCGACACCTATTCACTAAAGGGATAGTCGAGCTCCAGGAAGATACTCTCATGGCACTTGCGATGTGGAAGGATATGGAGCGGTGGTGTGAAAAAGTGCAGCAATCCGTGGAGAGAGTAGACTACATTGGATAAGTTCAACAGGGCCAAGATAAAGAAGAACATGACATTAAGGTGTTGAATGAAAGAAGTCTTGACCGCATAAGGAAAGCGATCGAGTATTGGGCAAAAATGTCTTGGGAACCACACCAAGGGATTCAAGAGAAATGGGCCAAGTGCGAGAAAAACTAGATTAAGATCAATCCGGTGATGAAAGATGTCGAACTTCCCGAGTTCAGAACACTCGACGACTTTGTCGACTTGCGCGACATAGTCGAATCACACACCAAGCAATATGCATCATGGGACGAAAGACTAGCAAAGGTGACCAACACAACGCCAGGACATGTGCAACAATTTATAGAAAACCTGATCAGAGCTCAGGCTGTGCTACAACAGTTAAAGTCCAGTCTGATCAAGTATTGGGCCCATGCAGTGGATATCAAAGAAATTTACGCAGCCCCGATGGAACAAAATAGTTTCCCATATGCCAACACCTGCGATGAGTTGTTCATCAGTTGGTCAGAGTATTAGAAAAGTCATCCTTTTACAACGATATGTTGAGATGACTGTTAGAAAACTGTTAGGAGAGAACGCCACGTGGTGAGTCTTGTTTTTCTTAACTTCACTTTAGCCATTATTTTTAGTTAATTTCATGTTACAAATAAGAGAATCGACCGATTAGTTAGAGGTTGATGGTTTTTGCAAGAAACTCTCATTTCTAGTTTGTTAAGAATTATTTTGGAGCTACCTTTAATTGAGAAATTCCTTCTGGACCAAAGATAAGTTATATTTTCATCAAACACATGTATTATTGGGCGTGGAGAAGAACTGTTTCCTATCTTGTCTCATGAATGGATGTTGTAACAAGTAAGAGCTATTGAATCTATTATTAAGTTATCTGATGCAATGTTTTGCAGTTCTTTTCTTTCATGATGAAGATGAATCGTTGTGTTATTATGTGATGGATGATTAGAGTAGGTGAATTATTTTACTTACTAGTATTTATCGCATATGTGTTTTCTTTTTGATAATTAAGTATCTCAGACAGTAATTGGATGCTCACATGGTTAACGTATTAGTACTAGGCCCGTGGTATAAAATTGTCGTCTGCATGCTTGAGTAGCGGGTTATCCCAAGCTCGGCCTCTTCTCCAGTAGTTATAACCTTTTCCTGTTTTGTTGTTAAGTTGGTTTATACCGGCTTCCATATTATATCGATACCACCTAAGAGAAAATACTAAAAAGAGAAATTCTGAGTTGAAGGAGACACCTTCGCAAGAAAACCTAAAGTCCATTGATTAATTAGCCAGATCGCAAGATCTGGAGAACCATTCCACTATTAAATGCTACAGAGTCTAATTGGGCCCCGGGGGCAGGTTTGGTTCCTGTTGTTGAACTAAAGGGATTTATGACCCATAAACAGAATTGGCGCTAGAAGTAGGGCATGAGAATGAATGGATAAACACATATTTCACATAATATTTCAGACAACCTGTAGATTCAAAACAACCCACATGCATGGCTAGTCATTCCCAAGACATCACACACACATTGAGTACTCCTGAAATGAGTAACTCACCCCAGCTTGAGGAAGTACGCTTGTTTGCTGACATAATTTATGCTCTCCCTCACGAGGAATTAAATCAATTCAGAAGAATCACAAGATCATACGCACGATAGATCGGTGCACTGTCTTTAGCTTCGATACTTCCTCGAAGACAAAAAATAAGTAGACTAGTGGTCAATACTCCCGACGAGGGTTTTGTGCACATAGTAGAAGACCTAATAGATTTTGCAATAACCTAAATCTAACATCCTCTTAATCTGATCCCTGAAATGCCAACGACGCCATCTTTGAAGCAAACGATTTTTTGGAAGAAGAGGAGTTTAACTCAAAATCCGAAGATATGGAAGACAACAATGACCATGAGGAAGAAGGGGGAAACCCACCTCAGAAAAATCAACCTTCGTTGGCCAGAGATGCTTTGGACATCCCAGGGTGAGTCCATAACCTTCCCCGACATCCAGAGAAGTTACTTCCTAAGTTTGACCCTAAAACCTCAGGACTACCTGAAGATCATATCAAGAAATTCATACTGGCTATCAGACTAATGAATTTCCAACATGAAGACATAGTATGCAAGATTTTCCCCTATACTTTCGAGAAATCCACCTCCACATGGTATTTCAACTTACCTGTAGGATCCATAACTAGTTGGACCAAGTTTCAGAAAGGATTTTTAGATAAATTTGTTGAAGATACCACTACAGGAGCTTTGATGGCTGAATTGTTCACCGCCACCATGAGTTCAAAGGAGAAGGTTAAAGATTTCAATCAAATATTCAAAACTATTTTGAACAAATTCCAACCTGAAGCTAAACCAACTCAAGACTTGCAAATCGAAGTATATGCTAACACCCTCCCGACTTCTATTTCCATGTTTGTGAAGAGGGTTGCCAAACGAACCCTGGCTGAGAATTTTGAAGTAGCCAAAATGATAGAGTTCCAAATGAAGGGATGTAATGAGGGCCAAGTCTCGTTAGTTAAAAAAGAAGTCCAACCTCCCCCCAGGAGAGGACTCCTTTTGACTAGACCGCCAGGGAAACAAGCATAACAAGCTCCCAAAAAGGTTATTGGAGATATAGAATACCTACAATGAATGGTTAAGAAATTATCAAACGATATCATAGACATGAAGAGAAACACAGGGGAAGGAAACCAAGGCCAAAGGCCCTATAAGCCTTTCTTTAAAAGAAACCCGTCGTTCAAAGAAATTGATCCTCCCCCATCTAACTTAAATATCGATTTGGTAAATGTAGCATCTCATTCTTTCTGTACTTATCACCAAGAAAACCACTCTGAAAGAGACTTCCCTCAATGGGTGCATGCCATGAACTTGATGGCCAATCGGTTTCTTGACGAAGTCTCCTTGACCAAACAATGAAGCGGGTTAGTTATGAATGTTGTTGATCAGGAAGAGATTGATCCACTAGAAGATACAACCATGCTGATATGGGATCCTGACCTAATTATGCCTTCCGATGACCTATTTGAATATCAAGAACCCCCCACATAGGTCTCGGTTGTGCAAACGCGTAGTAAATTTCCACCTGTCTCTAAATATCTCAATACTACCCAAACTTTGGGGGAAAAGACATCCCCCGATCACCAGAAAGCACCCTCATCTTCCCATAAGAACCCTATAAGAATCCATACCTGAGGATCCCTTGCCGATAACCCAGACAGAGTCCAGGTGGGTACGAATGACCCTGAATTGATATATATTGATGAAATTGACGGGTTGGATGACCTTGAATTCACAACGCCACCAACTGGATCGTCGACAGGTGTGGCAACTCAACCAGAAATAGTTTGGGTATCAGTGGAAACAAGCACATCAAACCCCTTGAGCGAGTTTATAAAGATATATGACGATGACGAAATCCCAGAAGCATCTCTTGTGACCCCTATGCACACCGAAGAAGAAAAGGGACCGGAGAAGACATATTCTCCTATCCCTAAGGTCCAAATCTCAGAGGTCCCGCAAAAAAAAAAGGAAGCTGAGGGTGTCTGAGACATAAACATTCCCGATGCGTCAGAGTCTCAAGAGAACAGTCTGAAAAAACAGTCGGGGTCGGATGAGCCAGAGAAAGGAGCACCGCGATAGGAAGTCAGTGTTCCGACGACTGATGAACAAGTAAGTATTGAGTCTATCCTTGATGCCTCTATTTCACTTGGTACTCAAACACCCGATGGGCGACAGACAGAAGTTGGACCTTCAAAGCATAACTAGGAATTTCAAGAACCCAACCTTGAACAAGTATACACCAGCGGAGGTATGGGAAACACACTCACATGGGGGGATCAAAATATTCTCAAACCTGTGGACGAAGTAGCCGACATACATGCTATAGATTATGATCCAAGGAAGAAGGCTATCGTCTAGAGAACCACCAAAAAGGGGAGGATCACTTTAGATCTCNTGGGAAACACACTCACATGGGGGGATCAAAATATTCTCAAACCTGTGGACGAAGTAGCCGACATACATGCTATAGATTATGATCCAAGGAAGAAGGCTATCGTCTAGAGAACCACCAAAAAGGGGAGGATCACTTTAGATCTCTCCATCCTCATCACTACCGAGGAAAATTTGATAAACACAGAATATGCCAGAACATCCAAGCTTATCAACGTGGGGATGGCGATCTTCGATGCCACCCTAGATAGAGATAAAATAGATGAAAAAGAGTTGGTTGCTTCCCTGAAAGAGCTAGAACATTTGCATCACTTGGCTAAGTACTATAAGGACACCACTCAGGCCGCGATGTACCTAAGGAATGAATTCAAGGAGGCCTATAGAAGGTTCATAGACGAGCGACACCTATTCACTAAAGAGATAGTCAAGCTCCAGGAAGATACTCTCATGGCACTTGTGACATGCAAGGATATGGAGCGGTGGTATGAAAAAGTGCAGCAATCTATGGAGAGAGTAGAATACATTGGAGAAGTTTAATAGGGCCAAGATAAAGAAGAACACGACATTAAGGTGTTGAACGAAAGAAGTCTTGACCGCATAAGGAAAGCGACAGAGTATTGGGCGAAAATGTCTCGGGAACCACATCGAGGGATTCAAGAGAAATGGGCCAAGTGCGAGAAATACTAGATTAATATCAATTGGGTGATGAAAGATATCGGACTTCCCGAGTTCGAAACACCCGACGAATTTGTCAACTTGCATGACATAGTAGAATCACACACAAAACAATATGCATCATGGGCAAAAGACTAGCAAAGGTGACCGACAGAATGCCAGGACATGTGCAACAATTTATAGAACACTTGATCAGAGCTCGGGCTGTGCTACAACAGTTAATGTCTAGTTTGATAAGGTATCGAGCCCATGCAGTGGAGATTAGAGAAATTTACGCAGCCCCAATGGAACAAAACAGGTTCCCATATGCCAACACCTATGAGGAGTTGTTCATCAGTTGGTCAGATTATTAGAAAAGTCATCCTTTTACAATGATATATTGAGATGACTGTTAGAAAATTGTTAGGAGAGAACGCCACGTGGCGAGTCTTATTTTTCTTAACTTCACTTTAGCCATTATTTTTAGTTAATTTCATGTTATAAATAAGAGAATTGACCGATTAGTTAGAGGTCGATGGTTTTTGCAAGAAACTCCCATTTCTGGTTTGTTAAGAATTATTTTGGAGCTACCTTTAATTGAGAAAGTCCTTTTGGACCAAAGACAAGTTATATTTTCATCAAACACATGTATTATTGGGCGTGGAGAAGAACTGTTTCCTATCTTGTCTCATGAATGGATGTTATAACAAGTAAGAGCTATTGAATCTATTATTAAATTATCTGATGCAATGTTTTGCAGTTCTTTTCTTTAATGATGAATATGAATCGTTGTGTTATTATGTGATGGATGATTAGAGTAGGTGAATTATTTTACTTACTAGTATTTATCGCATATGTGTTTTCTTTTTGATAATTAAGTATCTCAGACAATAATTGGATGCTCACATTGTTAACGTATTAGTACTAGGCCTGTGGTATAAAATTGTCGTCTGCATGCTTGAGTAGCGGGTTATCCCAAGCTCGACCTCTCTCCAGTAGTTAAAACTTTTTCCCATTTTGTTGTTAAGTTGGTTTATACCAGCTTCCATCTTATATCGGTACCACCTAAGAGAAAATACAAAAAAGAGAAATTCCAAACTGAAGGAGACGCCTTCTCAAGAAAACGTAAAGCCCATCGATTAATTGGCCGTATCGCAATATCTCGAGAACCATTCCACTATTAAACTCTACAGAGTCTAATTGGGACCCGATGGCGGTTTTGGTTCCTGCTGTTGAACTAAAGGGATTTAGGACCCATAAACATAATTGGCGTTAGAAGGAGGGCCTGAGAATGAATGGATAAACACATATTTCACATAATATTTCAGACAACGTGTAGATTCAAAACAACCCACATGCATGGATAGTCATTCCCAAGACATCCCACACACATTGAGTACTCCTGAAACGAGTAACTCACCCTAGCCTGAGGAATTATGCTTGTTCCCTGACATACCTTACTCTCTCCCTCACGAGGAATTAAATCAATTCATAAGAATCACAAGAGCACACGCCCGACAGATTGGTGCACTGTCTTTAGCTCCGATACTTCCTCGAAGACAAAAAATAAGTAGACTAGTGGTCAATACTCCCAACGAGGTTTTCGTGCACACAGTAGAATACCAAATATATTTCAAAATCACCTAAATCTAACATCCTCTTAATATGATCCCTGAAATGCCAACGACGACGTCTCTGAACCAGACGATTTTTTGGAAGAAGAGGAGTTTAACTCAAAATCCGAAGATATGGAAGACAATAATGACCATGAGGAAGAAGGGGGAAACCCACCTCAGAACAATCAAACTTGGTTGGCCAGAGACGCTTTGGAAATCCCAGGGTGATTCCATAACCTTCCCCGACATCCAGAGAAGTTACTTCCTAAGTTTGACCCTAAAACGTTAGGACTACCTGAAGATCATATCAAGAAATTCATACTAGCTATCAAACTAATGAATGTCCAACATGAAGACATAGTATGCAGGATTTTCCCCTATAATTTCAAGAACTCTGCCTCCACATGGTATTTCAACTTACCTGTAGGATCCATAACTAGTTGGACCAAGTTTCAGAAAGATTTTTTAGATAAATTTGCTGAAGAAACCACTACAGGAGCTTTGATGGCTAAATTGTTCACTGCCACCATGAGTTCAAAGGAGAAGGTTAAATATTTAAATCAAATATTCAAAAATATTTTGAATAAATTCCAACCTGAAGCTAAACCAACTCAAGAGTTGCAAATCGAAGTATATGCTAACGCCCTCCTGGCTTCTATTTCCATGTTTGTGAAGAGCGTTGCCAAACGAACCCTGGCTGAGAATTTTGAAGTAGCCAAAATGATAGAGTTCCAAATGAAGGGATGTAAGGAAGGCAAAGTCTCGTTAGTTAAAAAAGGAGTCCAACCTCCCCCTAGGAAAGGACTCCTTTTGACTAGACTGCCAGAGAAACAAGCATAACAAGCTCCTAAAAAGGGTAATGGAGATATAGAATACCTACAATGCATGGTTAAGAAATTATCAAACGAGATCATAGACAGGAAGAGAAACGCAGGGGAAGGAAACCAATGCCAAAGGCCCTATAAGCCTTTCTTTAAAAGAAACCCATCGTTCAAAGCAATTGAACCTCCCCCAACTAACTTAAATATTGATTTGGGAAATGTAGCATCTGATTCTTTCTGTACTTATCACCAAGAAAACCACTCCAAAAGACACTGCCCTCAATGGATGCATGTCATGAATTTGATGGCCATTCGATTTCTTGACGAAGTCTCCTTGACCAAACAACCAAGCGGGTCAGTTATGAATGTTGCTGATCAAGAAGAGATTGATCCACTAGAAGCTACATCCATGCTGATATGGGATCTTGATCTAATTGTGCCTTACGATGACCTATTTGAATATCAAGAACCCCCCACATCGGTCTCGGTTGTGCAAACGCGTAGTAAAGGTCCACCTGTCTGTAAAGATCTCGCTACTACCCAAACTTCGAGGGAAAAGACATCCCCCGATCACCAGAAATCACTCTCATCTCCCCATAAGAACCCTATAAGCATCCATACTTGAGAATCGGCTAAACTTGATTACAACGTAGTTGAGTATTTGAACAATTTGAAGGCTAATATATCGGTTATGGAAATTTGTAGGATCCCTCAGCAAAAGGACTTCCTATTATAGGATTTGAAATCAGTAGAAAATCCTACGACGAGCACTGACCCAGGAAGAAATCTAATCCCCACAGACCTAGGGAATAAACCAATTGTGAACACTTGTTTTGAAGTTAAGAAGGGAAGACCTTTTGTCCCACCTTTCCTTTTAACATTTAAAGTTTTCAACAGGAACCTCCATAACTGTTTGGTTTATTCAGGGGCATCCTCTAACGTTATGCCAATGTTTATTTGTAAAAAACTAAACGTAGTCCCTCTCAAGAGTGATAAACATGTAATACAAATAGACAAAACCCAAGTGAAGGTCATGTGGGAACTTAAAGATGTGATGATCAGAATAGCCATGCATCCTAAGTTTGTGCAAGTGATTGACATCATTATAGTAGACATCCCAGAAGCTTATGGATTATTGTTAAGCCAAGACTGGTTTGAGAAATTAAATAGATACTTCAATACAAACTGGGCACACCTTTGGCTACCATTAAAGGGGCACAAGAATATGATTAGAATTGATAGGGAAAGATATCTGAAACATACGATCACTAATCTAGAAACCCTTAACGAACCCTCATCGACAGATTTCCCTGTGCTAGGCAATTATTCTTGCGATTCCTATTTCAGGAAATTCTCCCCTATTCCATCTGATGTCCCTCTTACTCAACACTCCAAAATGGTTTTTCAAGAGAATTCACCAATACCGACGGAGGAAACCCTCTTCTGTCAAGACCTTGTGCTAGAAACCATGGAACAAAAAAATAAGAGAGAAAGAAAGTGATAAGAAAGGGGAAACAAATAACTTTTGCTCACAAATTTGGACCATATACTTTGATGGGTCTAAATCATAGGAAGGGTCTGGGGCAGGGTGCATCCTCATTGATCCAAAAGGTACATTCCATTTCCTATCCTGTAGACTTGAGTTCGAATGCACAAACAACACCGCCGAGTATGAATCTCTAGTACAAGGGTTAAACAAAGCCATGGAATTAAGTGCCAAAGAATTGAAGGTTTTCGGGGATTCTGAAATTATCGTTAGACAATTAAGAAATATTATAAATTGCAACTCCTCGCACCTAAAGAATTATCAACAGGAAGTGCATAGGTTAATAGAGCATTCTGAATCTTTCCATATCACCGTGATCCCTAGAGAAAATAATATCCTTGCTGATTCCCTAGCCACAACTGCTTCAAGGCTGTCACCTCTAGAAGATTTTGAAGCCTCCTGGTTCACTGTGGAACTACTCTACAAACCATCAGAGCCTAACAATATTTCTAGTTGGAAGGTATTTGAAGGGGATGGACAGATCATAAACCTTCTGACCAACCAAGATAATTTCAAGGACTTAGCTATTGACGATGAAGTGTTTCAGGAACAGTCAATAGAAATTGATATTCGGATAGGTCAACCGACTGACAAATCGAAGTCTCACACAATCCCAAAGGGGATATCTAAATTAGGATATAGTTTTGACCTGAAAGAACGATTTAAGAGGCCCAAAAATGCAAAAACCAGTAGTTCCTGTCCCATTCATGAAACTATAAATATCGGAACCATGAAAAACCAAAAAAATGTAAACCTCGATAACACAATATCTAAAGAGGAAAGGAATGCCTATCTCAAACTCTTCAAACAATATCAAGATGTCTTTTCATGGTCCTACCAGGATCTAAAAACTTATGATATCGGTATCATTCAACACACTATCCCGTTGAAACCTGAAGTGAAACCCTTCCAACAGAAGCTCCAAAAATATCACCCATCCCTGGAACCTCTCATGTATCAGGAGTTGAAGAAACTTTTAGATGCCAAAATTATCTTCTAGGTTAGACATTCCGCATGAGTAGCAAATTTGGTTCCTGAGAGGAAAAATTTGGGAGAAATCCACTTATGCGTAGATTTAAGGAACCTCAACAGAGCTTCAGAAAAGGACAACTACCCAGTTCCACCGATGGAGAAACTCTTGCAGACCGTGTCCGGTTCTTAGATATTCTCTCTATTGGATGGTTTCTCGGGTTACAACCAAGTTCTGGTTTCAGAGGAAGACTGTTTGAAAACTACCTTCCGAACCAATTGGGGAACTTTCACTTACAAACATATGCCCTTTGGGTTAATCAATGCAGGGGAAACCTTCCAAAGGGAAATTGATGTAGAGTTTTGAGGGCTGATTAAAAAGTGTGTGGTAGTGTATCTGGACGACATGAATGTGTATTCAAGGAACGGAGAGGAGCACATCCAACACTTAACCTAGATTTTTGAAAGGTGTAGAAAATACGATATATATTTAAACCCTAAGAATACTATCTTTGGTGTGGAAGAAGGAAAGATATTAGGTCATATTATTACCCAAGCTGGCATTCGCATAGACCCTAAGCGAGTAAAATCTATAACTCAAATCCCGTTACCTCACAACAAAAAGACAATGCAATCCTTCTTCAGGAAAATTAATTTTGTAAGAAAATTCACACTGGATTTCGCCGAGACTGTCAGACCGCTACAAAAAATGATCTGCAAAGATGCTGAATTTAAGTGGGATGATGAACGAATGGATTCTTTTAGCAATATTAAAAATGCTATATCCCAAGCCCCCGTGTTACGAAGTCTCGATTTCAATAGAGATTTATTTCTCTATACTTTCGCCTCCGACCAGTCGTTTGTTGTAGTATTGACACAGAAGGATGATGACAAAAATGAGGGTCCGGTGTCGTTCATGAGCACTAATCTCCAATGAGCGGAACTTACTTATCCCGCTATTTATAAACATCCCTATGCGGTATATAAGGCAGTGAAACACTTGAGATCTTACTTCCTCAAGAACCACACCAAAGTAATTGTGCCTCACCTTGTGGTTCGATCCCTATTCACTCAAAAAGATATGGGAGAAAGAAGAGGGAACTTGATGGCAGTAGTCCAAGAATTTGATCTAGATATAAAACCTACCAAACTAGTTAGAGGGAAAGGGTTGTGCAAACTTGCAGCTGAATCCCAGGACCAAGTAAATGAAGATTCTAGATGGGAGAATGAAATGACATTATGGTGTGGTGAAGCTTCATACATATCCCAAGGGCAAGAGTCTTGGTATGAGAATTTGACTTATCTCTTGCACCATGGGACTTTCCCAGAAAATCTCAACCCCAGGGAAAGGAGAGCTCTTAGGTTAAAATCTTCACAATATCGCCTCATAAATTTGGTACTCTTCCAGATTAATTATGATGGCGTACTTTTAAGATGTCTCGAATGTGGAGATGCAGACAAAGTTCTACAGGAACTCCATGATGGCCCTGCCAGTGGACATTTTGCAGGAAACACCACCACTCATAAGATATTGAGAGCTGGTTATTATTGGCCCACTTTGTTCAAGGATGCTCACACCTACTCTAGGAACTGTAAAAATTGTCAAATAAGCATTGGGAGAGAGAAGAGATAAATAGTCCCACTCCAACTGGTGACCGTTTCTAGGCCTTTTGAGCAATGGGAGTTAGACATCATACGAGAAATTACACCAAGCTCTTCAAAAAAACACAAGTACATACTTACTGCCACCGATTACTTCATGAAATGGGCAGAAACTATTCCTCTAACCCATGTCAATGAGAAGGTGGTAATCCAATTCATAGAGCAACAACTAATTACAAGGTTTAGTGTCCCTTCTGTTCTTGTTTTCGATAATGCAGTTTATTTTTCTTCCATCTTATTAAAAGAGTTTTCACTAGACAAAGGAATCATAATTATATACTTTGCAAATTAACATCCACAGGGAAACAGAGTGGTAGAATCAACTAATAAGAACCTAGTAAGTATATTGAAGAAAATGGTTGCAAATAACCAAAGGAATTGGCATAATTTACTCCACAACGCTTTATGGGCAAATAGATTCACACCCAAGGAAGCTATAGGAAATTCCCCATACTTTCTAGTATACGAGCATGAAGCCATGATCCTGAACAAACTTTATCTTCCATCTCTTCAACTTTCCCAAGATTCCAGAGGATAGCCTTCATCAATCATGCAACAAAGAATTAACACTCTGCTCATGCTGGAAGAAGAAACGAAAAAGGATAAATCAAAATTTATAGCCCACCAGCAGATCGTTAAAACATGGTTTGACAAACATAAGGCTAAAGAGAAGAACTTTGAAGTAGGAGACTTGGTCCTAAAATGGGACAGAGAAAATGAGCCTAAAGGCAAACATTCTAAGTTTCAAAATCTATGGCTCGAATCTTTTTAGGTGGATGAGAAGATTGGGGCAGGCACTTATCAGTTACTGAATCTAAGGGGGGAACTTGATGCCCTCCCAGTAAATGGCCAAGCCCTAAAACAATATTTCCATTAAAAAAAATAAAAAAAAATTGAGTTGTTTTTTATATTTTGTGTGCGTGTTTCATGAGTTTTGTTTCATCTAGGTTAAATGCGAATTACTTTTTATATTTTATTTTTCTTTTGCTGTTTTGTTTTCGCACTTTTGAAGGTGGTGTTTAAAGAGACAATGGTTGACCTCATATCATGTGACATAGTGAAGTCTGTTATTAACTCATCGCTCACATACAACATAGGAAGCATCGAGGAACCTACGGTTGGTTCGAGGGGTCCTCTATCTAACCTGCGCAAATGAACAACTTTGGGGAAATGCAGAAGCGTCTACCCTGTGGTTTGGTAAAATCTTAAGGGAAAGTTGGTAAGTTGAAAACGACTGCATGAACCCTGGAGACAAAGCTAGCTAAGGATTCACCTTAACCATCTAATTTTTCAAAATAAACAGACGTCATCCTCTCCCACTCGATTAGGGAATTCTGTCGAAATAAAAGTTAACTATACCAAATGAGTGAACAGTGGGAGAGGGTATGCAAATATCTTCATCGGGGCTATGGATGCTCACTGGCAGCAGAGCAAGGTCTATGATGCTGGGGTGACTCTGTCGGGGCTATGAATGCTCGTTGGTAGCAGAACAACACCGTAGAAAGTGAGTAAAGGTAACTAAAGGCTCCATGCCAATGAATGCTTTACTAGATTTTTTTCAAAGAGGGCACGAGTCAGGGTTATAGGAAACGAAGGAGGAATAAAGGTTAAAAACCCCACAGGCAGACCCAGAAGCATCAACCGAAGGATTTCAAATGCAAGGGTAAAAGAGGCTCTGATTTAAAACCAGTTAAGTTCTCCACCTGCTTTCGCATCAGTCAAGCCTGAAGGAAGAACAAAGATTCTACTTTCGCCCAGTAAGTCATCATTTGTTGAGCACTCAACACACCCTAAAAAGTCTATGTTAAATTTTTACTTTTTGGGTACCACTTGATCTTTTACGCTGTCTAATTTGACTTCATTGAAAAAAATGTTTCCTTCGCTTATATATATATATTTTTGATTCTCTTTTAAGTCTCTCAAAGTTTGCTTGAACACGCGAAAACTCATAACTTAAAAGACTAACATTTAATTAAAGAATAGACAGTCAAAAAATTTCCTTGAGGCGCGTAAAAAATTCGGCAAAAGGAAGATTTATTTCGTGGCAAACATTGCGCGAGGATATCGCCGATAGACGATCCTTAAAGCATTTTGGCATCGACGCGTTTTTGGGAAAGTAAGTTCGTAAAAAACATAATAAGTTTTTCCCCAATCGCCGACCCCCGATACCTTTTCAATATCGACAATCCTAGGATTATTTCAACATGCACATATTGTTGAAAATCCTGACTCCGATTGATGTAAATGACCAAGCCACCTGTCCTCATATACCACATGTCTTTGCCAGATTGGATTAAACATAAGATCTAGTTTTCTCGTGAGTCATTATCGGTTCTCGAGTCCCAAGTCGCACCCCGAGTGAGTTTTTCCACGTCAACACTGTATGACAAAATTGATCGGCGCCGGAAGTTCTTAGAAAGAGGATGCTAATGAAAACATTCACCCCACATCGTCGATCCCCGATCTGTCCACCAAGAAAGAGACGCTATGGGACGTATTGGCGCTAAGATACGTTGGATTCGAAGAATTTAAAGAACTAATTAATTCCAAATCTCACATTAGTTATTAATTCATGCATGGATCAAATCAACCCTTTGAAATAGAGCGCATCATCCTCCGTGCCTCCGCCATCAACCCATGATGAATTGAATTGCATAGATTCGACGACATATTTTGTTTGATTTTCACTCATAACTCGAGTTAATTGGTTGATACGACACCACAACTTATTCCCTATTTAAATTCTTTCAAGTTGTTCGCAAACAAGATCATCGTGCGCAAAGAATTTTATAGCATCCATAGGAGCGAGATGAGTAATTCGGAAAGAATCTTCCAAGATCCCATGAGTATTAAACAACAGGTTTAGCAAGCGTTACAAGTATGTACCAGTTTGTGGATTTTTTATGCTTCCCTTCATACATTTTTTATTTGATGTTACCCTGTACACATGCCCTAAAGGATTTATTTCGGTTGCAGGAACAATGCCTCCAAAGAAACTAAGTACTAGGATATTTTTGAGGGCGCCCAAGCTGAGAGAATCAGAGGTAGGAGAAGGCTCGTCCTCAAGGCCAACAAAGCAATTAGAATTCGCTCCAAGACCGAAACTAGTCGTCAGGACATCCACCAAGAATATTTTCACTCAGCCTCCGGCCTTTGGAGACACAAAAGCAAGCATAGGGACCAAGTAAGTACTCCCGCAATGGGGAGAACTCTTCAAAAAGATAAAGCAGGAATAATTTCTCGAATATACTCTTCACAATGACCCCGATACGAGAAATCTCGATGATGAAGTATTTCCCAAGATCCGAATGTTGTACTTGCACATGGTAGCGAGAAGAACTCCAGTTTTCCCCTGCATAGAACTCATAAAGTGGCTTATCGACCACATATACACAAAAAGATGTTTGATTAATTATGACAATGGTGAGTGTGTCGGGGTTTTCCTCCCGATGGAGGTGAAAAATTAGTGCAAGCTCAGAGACCCGAATGAGCGACTGCACATCGATTTTGTTGTAAGATTCTATGAGAAACACGACACTAGCCAGGTAATGTATTCATGGTGGAGAGAGGATAATAAGTGCACCAATCAGATTTCTGGCTGGTACGCGATGACCAACCTAAGGGATCTGTATATCTATCTAATGGACCTGATCTGTTGGTTGTATGGGGAGAAAGATTGTTCCAGGTTTTTAGAGGCATGGATGCCTCTAGCTTACACAATAGTCATTTCTAGGAGAGGCTTTAACTAGGGTTCCATCATCTCCAAGAAGTTGAGCATTTGCATTCAACAGGCTCAGACACCGAAGGAAGGAGAGACTCCATCCTTCTACATGGCTTCTTATTTATTGGACTTCATCTGTGCTAGAAATACCTTTGCCAAAATGAACTTGAGCTAGCACGACTTAGAACTCCCGGTCCATGTATATTTTAGTATCTTATGGGAGAACATGTACAAGAAATCATACTCATCTACGATCAATTCATCATGTACATTCATGTTTTATTTTCAAAAATGAGTGCCCAAGACTGTCGGCGACGGAAAAAAAGATGATATCAAAGGTTGGTCACTGGTACATGAATGAGCATGATACCTACATCAGGGTTTTTGGAGCCACTGGAGCACCACACCTGTTACTTGTGTATGTTCCTGATCGACTAGTAGTAGGGGAAATCTGTTACTAGACCATCCTGTAAGGTTACAATGCCACTCTGGTAAAAGATAAGAAATGAGCGTTCATACCTTATGGTTTCCATATAGGTTTCTACACGGTAAAAGACACCACTCAAGCCAATGAGGAAGGACTGAATCAATTAGAGTTCCAATTCCAGACAGTCCTCTTTCGTAAACATGACCCAAAGGGTCTAGTCTTGAAGCATGCATCACAAGTATCGTCATGCTGGCCCTACGCCCATGACAAATTTGAAGATGAGGTCTTCACCAAAAACGCTCAAGACTGGGACGATGTGGTGGCAAGGATGGTTGATCCTAATATGACCAGGTTCAAGGCCATAAGCCTGGATGAACAAGCGACTTCCCTGGAACAATTGGCTCAAGGGGTCCTCAGGGCCAGAGAAGAAAGGATAGCATCCAAAGCGGTCGAAGCAACAAAATCCCCCTTGATAGCCCCAACGTAAGGCAAATATATCCATTTGGCACAGGACGCGCGGGAAAGGGGTCTACCCATGTTAGAATGGGCGCAACAGGTGCTTGATCAACTACAAGATGACCCAGACCTATCATAAATGACAGGATCCCTTGTTGATAACCCAAACATAGGCCAGGTGGGTACGCGCAACCCTGAATTTATAGATATTGATGAAATTGATGATTTGGATGACCTTGAATTTGCAATGCCACCAACTGGATCATCGACAGTTGTGGCGACTCAGCCAGAAACAGTCTGGATATCAATGGAAACAAGTGCATAAAACCCCTTGAGTGAGTTTATAAATATTTATGACGATGACGAAATCCCAGAATCATCTCTCGGGACCCCTGTGCACATCGAAGAAGAAAAGGGATTAGAGAAGACATCTTCTCATGTCCCCAAGGTCCAAATCCCAGAGGTCCCACTGAAAGAAAAGGAAGTTGAGGGTGTCCAAGACACAAAAATGCCTGATTGTAAGGTAGCTAGAGAGGTAGTGTGGGGGCCTAGAGGGCCCATAGTGATAATAGTGGAGGTCATTCAATGTAAGGTGGACTAGGTCCACTATATTATTAAATAAGGCCCACTATGGTAGTTAGATATAATAAATGGGTAATTAGATATAAT
>SNQJ01S0044704.1:80562-93529 GCA_010110895.2 Picea sitchensis | reverse complement strand
TGGTATTCCTGGAAGAGGGATTTGTAGGCGGTGAGTTCTTCTGGAGAACATGCAGCGCTAATGGTAATTTCCTCAATAATTCTAGATTTGATGGAAATATCTATTTTGATGGTTGGGGATATATTGGCCATATTGCCTTCCTCGAAAGCGTCAGGGGCAGGGATAGGGTTATTGAACCAATCTATATGCCCTGATGGGAGAACATCTTTGGTTTTGACTGCATATATGGGGAGTTGGTTAGGAGGCATGAAGGCTTCCTGTGAAAGAAAGAGTGCTCTGTGGTGGAGTGCATCCCATGGGCAATCAGGGGTAGTTAACTCCTCGAGGATATCTTCATCACAATGAAATTGGCGTGAATATAGGGGATCGAGAGGAGTGACCTCGGTGACTGTCATTGTGGTGTTGTCTCCTTCTGATAAATATGTAGGGGGATTAATGGAGGGGGGTTGCAATGGTTCGCACAACATAAACCAAATATCCATATATTGTGGGTTAAAAATGGTAGTCGGGCATAGAATGTGCGTGGGGAAATGAATTGGAGAATTGGGGGGAATTTGGGGGTAACTCCTCATATAAATCCTCTAAGAACCATGGGGGAGAAGGGAGTGCCTTAGGTTCTGGTGGGAAGATATGAACCATATCAATTGATGGGGTAAGGGTATTTATCAGGTCTGTTGGAGGAAGGGGGGTATGATTTGGAATAGGGGCCAGTTGACGATGTCTGTATTCAATGATCATGGGACATTGATATGTGAAATGATCGAGTGATTCACATAGAGAGCAAGGAATTCTCATGTGTTCATTGACTTAGGTTGTGACATAATGGATGTCAGTGACAGGAGTTGGGGTGGGTGTTTGTTGAAAGCTCTGGCATACAACTGTTAGTGTCTGTCGGAATCGAGGTAATGTTGGACAGTGGTGTGTGTAATGGCCATATTTTGAATAGATGGAGCATGCAAATTTGGTTCGCAGTCCTTTGTTACTTGTGTTATGTCAGATAGTGGCAATACTGGAGGAAGCGATGAGCGGTGGTGGTGCTCGAGGGAGTTGGATGAGATTACGTAACTCGGGGAGAGATGGGCATTTGTTGGTGGGGTGTCCGTCTTTCTCGCATAGCATGCAAGGGGGTTGGATGCGTGGGGGAAGTGGAGTTGTGGGCTCCTTCTTCTTTCACCTGCCCCCATCTATAGCAGGGGGGTTAGTGAGTGGGGGTGTAGGAGGTATGGTGGGAGTGAGTATGGGAATCTGCATGGGGATTCCTTCTATTTAGGGAGGGAGGGATGGTTGAGGAACCATCTTAGGTGGATGTAAATACCAAACTAGGATTTCCAACACCATATTAGGAAGGGTAAGCATTGCAATGACCTGGAAATCTTGTACACCTGGTGAGGGGTAAAAGAACGAGATTTGGGAAATGGCTTGGGGGACTGTTTCCCAAACTAGGATCTGGCCCTGGGGAAGATCAGGAATGGGTCGAGCTGAATTAGTTCCATGGGATTCCTAAGGGAGAAGTTTTGCGACTAGTGGGACGTCAGGGATGAAAAAGGCCTCGGTGGGAGGGAGGTTAGTTTCAGTTGTCATTCCATTGGAGGATATGACACAGACTTGTGTTGAGGGATGAAGGAGCGGTGGTGCTCCGTGGTATGTCCCTAGCAAGGATGGGTCTTTGAAGATTCTGGGGCCCATCTCAATGAGTGGATAGGCATCGGGATTAGTGTGGATAAAAAGGAGGATGTTATCGATGTTGGATGAAGAGTTAGGCTCGTAATGTGATACTTGATCAATGGTAATGATATTTCCATTATGGGGAAACATCATGGTTCGGAACACAGAAGAGGTGACGACCTTCATAACATACATGTAGCTACAACCAAACAAGATGTTGTAGTCGAGCGGGGCATCGATAACCTCAATGTCAATTAGAACGGTTTTTCTCCCGAGCTCAACGGGGACATTTTGGAAGAGTCCTCTAGGGGATGAGGGTCTGCCATCATAGGCTCTTAAGGTAATGGCAGATGGTATGAGTTTGGGGGAACCAAGTTTCTACCATATGGATTTGGACATGATACAGGTGGATGTGCCTTCATCAATGATGCATCGATGAACTGTAATGTTTCGAATTTTTACAGGGATTTGAAAAGAAATAAGAGTGGGGAGGCAAGGTTCTCCGCTGTCGAGGTTAAATGTGATGAGTTGGGTATCGGCAGGGTCGACTGCTCCCAGGGTAGAAAGTAAGGACTTCTGCTGGGTGGGATAAGTTTGAAGGACTTCTAATACTGACATGGCAGCCGGAGATTGTGCCAAGTCATCGACCAAACTGTAATTATGAGTTGAACCAGAAGTGGGTGGGAGGCCGACCAACATCATAAATGCGTCGTTCTCAGGTGTGCGCGGATTTTAGCGTCCACAGTCGTGCATCGTCCGCATGTGCATTTTTCCTGCGTTTCTTGATGGCACATGTGCACGCGCGCCCTGTATAGTCATATCACATCCTGATTTTATAATTGGTTGTATAGTTTTGGACCTTTTGGAAATGCGTTTTTGGTAATTTTGGTCCATTGGTGAACTAATAGTTGTTTGAAGATGTTGGATTCCTATAACCATTTGCAAACGAAATTTCAGTGATAACAGCAATGGTGTAGATGAAGACCATGTATGTAAAGACAACTAATATATTACTAACCTATACTAACCTATCCTAGCTAGGCGCACACTAGAGTAACCAATGATTTATAATGCAACCAAAACGCTACACAACTTTTATACAATTAGTTGTAACAAAAGAGGAATATTGGAGACAAGTGCTTACATATGTATATAATCAGATTAGTCTAGATCACAACAACGTATACTGTAATAACACACAAATCTCAAGGCATTTAAATATTCAAAGAAATATCAATAACAACAGAATCACAAAGATTGTATAAGAATTAGTCTACAACAAACAAAGCATTCATATGGTCCATAGAAACAACAATTATCTTCACTTGAAGTAGTTCAAAGATTTGATCTGTTTCTACACACAATTCCTTCTATAACATATCGGCCTTGATGGATTCTCAATATTCATTAATAGTGTATAAGTTCTCAAAAAAGTTCTTGGGTATATACAATACTTGAAAAGCCAAAAAGTCCTTTTCAAAGGAGCTTCTATCCTATTTTATACAAAAACTAGTAACTCCTATGTGTCTTTTCGCCTTCTTATTGAAGAGGAAGTTACAAAATTGTTCATCTTCTCTTTCCTAATGACAAGTGGAATAAAGGATAAAATTTGAAGTGGTTAGGAAAAGGGCGAAAGAAAAACAACCATGTTTTTCTTTCCCTATGAACTTTTGCTTTGGAGATATGTTATCCAAACTTCCAACTAATCATATAGTGACTCGATTCTCTTGTATGTTAGTTTTTCAAGTGTTGTGTCATTCATGGCGATGATGTGCTCAAGGGCGCTCATATCCTTTTATAATTTTGTCATAAAATCTTGTACCATAGTAAAGCTTCACTGGCTATAGCAGATGTTGGTCGATCAGATCAGTGGACACAAAGGTTGTCGCTTCGACTATCTATTTCCTTCGACTCATACTGTCTTGGACTACATTCACCAAATATTTTATGACCAAATTCTTCCCAAGTTCATACAATCTTGGCAAACAGCCATTCCTTATCAATTCCTGGGAAGGTTTGTGAGTCCTTGAACATATTTCCGTTGCCTTGGTTACTTCTTTATATGTTATTTTCCCTATCTTCTGGAAATTATCTAATGCGTATAGATCTATATTTCTCACTGATTTTGAGGGTCCGTACAACTCAGGAGGTGCATTTGTATTCTTTGTTATACATGTATCAATCTCAACTATACCTTCATGGATAGTGTTGTATTGTGTCAACTTCCCTTGTATCTGGTTGTTTTGGTTGGACTATTGCAGCCACATTTTGGAAGAGGTGTATCTTGGCATAAATTTCAATGATGGCACCTTCCAAATCATTCATGAATCTTTCCACATTGGCCTTAAAGTTGAGGAGACTTCTTTCATCGATATTTACTTGTTGAAGTCTTTCTTCAAGCTCCCTGACTCTCACCTCTTTCTCTTGATTTTGTTGGCATAGCCTTTTTATATTAACTATGGTTGCATCCATAAATGTAGAACCGACCTTAGTTGTAGCTACAAGGTCTTCTCTAACATCTCTTGTAACAGGGACTTGAGTAACCACTGATATAGGTGCTCCTTCTGTCATTAGAACTTTTTTAACTCTTTCTTCCACAATTCTACCAGTTTTAATATCGTACGTGAAACTTCTTAGATCCAATACCTCTATGGTCAAAAAGGCTCCCAGAGCCCAAGGCATAAACCATTTCTCGTTGTTTCTGCTATTGCACCTATTGTTGACTCTCTATTTTGAATTGTATAATGCCTTATCTTACCTTTTATCCAAGAATTTTTGCCTATGTTATAAGACCATACTTGACGTTTACTCCCAAACACATACCCAATGACCTAGTTCATGTTCACAAGAGGTAATTAATGATTTAAAGCATGTTTTGTTTAACTTTCTTGAATTAATTCGATTAAAGTGTTTTATCTTGTATAATCCTAATAGTTTGACTCATGAGCAGCTTATTCCGGTATCTCATCATTCCGGTACTACAAGTCATTGTGCAATCCGGTACCAGCCTGTGTGTATTCCAGTACTAAACAACTACCTATAGGATTTCGGTACCAGCATTCTGGTACTGAATTTTCTCCTCGATTTCCGGGAATATGATGATGAATCTCAAAATTTGGGGACATGGGTTTTGTCCATAACGATGTTCTCATGCAGACACATGTTTCATAACTCACCCATATCACACATGTGGACCTCCATCTTAGGGGGAACGATTCAGCCTAAAATTGTCAAATATTTCTAAAACTGCCATATTGCGCCTTGATTTTCGTGCATATAGAGGAATATGTTACAAAACCATCCAATGGGTTTTTATAAAATATATCCAGCTACAAAACCTATAAATCGTTTCTACAAATTCACAACAAGAAGAGAGATATCTAAGGCTCCTTAACCCAAATTTGTGGTATTTGGTGGAAAACCCTGATTTTGTGCATAAACAGTTTGAACGAATTCTAAGTTGGGGGATTTGTTCTGATCCATCCCCATTGAATTTCCTTGTATAAATATGAAGGAAGGAGTATTGAGAGGGGAGGAATTGTTATGTTGTACTACCAGTTCTTGAAGGAAGGGAATTCCATATTGTTATGCTGATGTATTGGCTTGTGAACACATCTTTTCTATAAGTCTCTTTGTTGGAAAGTAATATGAATTACAGTTGTTGATCTTGTGCATTTTTGGAACCTACTATCCTGTGAGTTTTTTTAACTTCCATGTTAGAATCGGTAAGGGCCCGCTGTTCTAACATGGAAAGCTTGTTGTAAAATATAGCTTAGTTTTTATTCTGGTACATGTTTGTTTTAGTCTTGTATCTATGTAATGCTTGTTGTTAGCTTGATTTCTTATTTGAATTAGAAATATTATGAATGTAAGTGACAAAGTGTGAGTAGTGTTCAATGTGTTATTGCTAGTATAACAAATCTGGTGCACCATAGTTTTAGGAATTTTATTTAGCTTGTTGTCAGAAATATGCATGATAGGATAGGTTTAACAATCTTTGAAGTGTGATTATTTACATTCATGAATATAGGTTAATTTGAATTTGTTGAGAGTTGTAACATGTGTTAGCCAAGGGACCATTTGGGAATTCCATCTCTTGTATTACATGGAACCCCGATTAAATGTATTATGCTCTGGTATATAAGCTGGGCAGTTCTTTTCAAAGTGCAAGTTTGATGAGGATTGAGTGTGAGAATTAGATATGGATTGCTACCGAGTTATTAATGAATTAAGTTATTCTGAGGGAAATGGATTAGATCCTCCATCTCTCACCCTGCATGTACCTACAATGGAGTGTCTTGATTGAGTGTGAGGAATTAGATATGGATTGCTTGCAAGTTATTATTGAATTAAGTTGTTACAGGAAATGAGATTAGATCTCCATCTCTCACCCTGCATGCACCTACAATGGAGTGTCTTCCTCTACCTGTTATTTCTTCTAAAATTGATTGATGCTTTATTTTGAGAATATGCAGCATGTTAATTGTTGTTAGGAGATAGAATAAAAGTTCATATTTTCCTTTCATGAGCCATCAATGAACAGGTCCATCACCTAAGCAAGAATTTTAGATCATATGCTCGTTTATGAGTTTTTCTTTCTAATTTTTGAATTGCGTGAAGAGTGTTATCTTTGAAGTGTGAAAACAGAGTGTTATGTTTCTTGATTGAGCTATACTCATCAGACATAGGAACCTATCTGTTATAGGCACATATAGTGCATCAACTCTACTGATTACGAATCCTGGTTGATAATTTATGTTTGGTAATATATTATGCAAATAATTGCACCAACACCTGCAATGGATGTTCCTGGGATATCCAATTCCATCAGGTGTGTATCATTGTCTCTATTCTTTGCATTCTTCCTCTGTCTTTCTTCCTTAGTAGTTTTATCCGTTGCTTCTTTTGTCACCTTCTCCGCTAATTTTGTTTCTACTCTTGTCACTTCTGCTAGCTCCTTTTCATTTTCTGCAGTGGATTTTTCTTCGGATTCATATTTAGCTTTCGCTTCATTTTATGCACTAGCCTTTTCTTTTTCAGATTCTATTTTTTGTTTCTTTTTAGCGTCATTCCTCCTTTTCAGGACCTTCTCTATGTCTCTTCTATTTTTATCTGTTGGTGCTCCTTCCTCCTCTTTTGTGGAACCTAAATGAGTTGAAATGGAGATAGGATAATACCTCTTAGCTTCAACTCATTATGCTTATTTTTTGGCCGCCTCTCTTGCAGTTTCTTCATCCGCGATACTTCCTTTTGGTTGGCCCCACCTGTTCAAAATGACTTCGCCATAAGTTTTGGCATTTTGATGCACCTCCTTTTCTTCCCAGAATTCAGTGGTGAATTCATACGGGAGACTCATGATATTGAAGTGCTCTTTGACGATATTCTTAGAGTCATGCCTCTTGAATATTTCCTCTCCAAAGTGGTATGAAAGTAAGATGTCCACTTTTGTTCGAGCTTGCTTGGTTTTCTCAAAGAAATAGTTTCCAATGTATAGAGGTAGTGGAGGCCAAATCACTTTCTTTGATATGTATAGAATTCTTCTGACCTCATGTATGATAGTTTTATATGCACCATATATTCTTATATAGGTAACATGCTCCATAAAATACCAATACCCGGTCCTTCTTATGACTGCTATGGATTTGTCTATCATATAAGGTGGGGAGGTGAAAAAGATAAATTCATACAATGGGGAAAGGAAGTGTTCACAGATTATTTGATATTATGTTTGGTATTTGTGCTCCCAAAGCACTTTGTAGTAGATGTGGATAGTAGCGTCGGTAGGAAACCAACTTCACCCCATGTTTGGGTACCTGTGGGAAGTACACATTATGTCTAGGAGATAGGAAGACATATGGAAACTAGGAAAGTCTCATGGTTGTTCTTGTGTAACTACAGAGATGGCAACTTTGAGATTTTCAGACAAAATATATGTCCATTTGAATGAGACCCCCACATCTGAACAAAAATAAATTCGAGGCATTGTTGGTACAATCCTATTTTGGGAAACAAACCCATTTTTAGAAGAGAATATCTAATTTTTGAGCATGCACAATAGTGGCAGGAAAGCAGCATGCAGAAAAAGAAGGAAAAGTGGCATGCAAGAGGAAAACCAATGAGGTTCGCATGCCGACGGGCCTAACCATGTTTGGGTTAGGTTTTTTGACAATATTTTAATAGCCATAAGCGAGTAGAGTAGTATAAATAAGGACCTAGGAGGTCTAGGTTTGCGATGGTCGGTTGATTATTATGAGTTCGTAAGTTGTTGAGTATTGTGAATTTGGTTGTTAGTGTTGTTGAGTCGAATAAACTAGTTCTTGAGGGTTAGGTCACATGCTTAGGATCCTGGTGTGATCTAGTCAGCCTCCCAGAGGGTACTTACCCTCATTTTTAATTGTAATCTTGAAGATTTAATGCACGCAACACAGATTTTGCAGTAGAATGAATAAAAGAGTAGAAGAGCCACATCTTTGTGGATGTATCCCTAGGATGGGTTGAACCATGGTAAAATATTGTGTTCTATGTGTTATGAATGATTTATTTTACTATTTGTTTTATCATCAGTTAAGAATGAATGGTGAAATCTAAGTATAATAACATGCATGCATAATTAATGATGAATGAATCCTAGAAGTATATGAATGATTAATGATGTTGATGCATAAGGGAAATAATCAAAACATAGTCCCCACTCCTTCCTAGACTGCAAACACCTGATTATTGAAGTCCCCCATAAATCTATCTCGAGTGAGACTATGTTGTGCACTCTGTGCGTAGCGTTGCCTTCTGGTTTACCAGGAGGGTTGATAGTTTTGAGGGTTTTGTTGGAAACATATTTGAGATCAGAACCTGGGTCAGCCCAAGTAACCAACAAATTGTTCTATTTTCAGCTGGAACTGCACAGGATTGAGTGGACGGGATCTATGGAAGAAAAGCACAGATGATGAAAGCATAGAAGGGAATGTTCAGGCCATGGAATCCAATGAAGGCAGAGATTGAAAGATGGTTGAGGACAAAGGAACTCTAGTTTGTGCAGAAGGACAAAAGAAACCCTAAGTTGACACCATGCAAATATCTCAACAAATATGTTTTTAGCGACTTGCATGAGGTATTTTTCAGAAGGACACTAGATTATTGCACCGATGAAAATATTATTGAATAAGGACATCGGATTTCAGTGGAATGAGGATTGTCAGCAGGGATTAGATACCTTAAAGGAGAAGATGGTGACAACACCTATATTAGTGTTTCGAAATTGGGAAAAGACATTTAATGTGGATGTAGATGCATCAACAATAGCACTTGGATCAATTTTGGTGCAGCCAGGAGCAGGGAACTTAGATCATCCTATAGCCTTTGCAAGCAGGAAGTTATCTGAATCTGAGAAGAATTACAACACCACAGAAAGAGAATGCTTATCCATGGTATATGCACTTCAGAAATTCAGACATTATTTATTGGGCAAGCATTTTAAATGTTCATAGATCATTATTCCCTCAAATATCTAGTCAACAAGCCAGTGTTGGGGGGGAGGATCTGTAGATGGTTATTATTATTCCAGGAATTTGATTTTGAACTAATAGTCAAACCAGGGAAGTTGAATGCAGGACCAAATCACTTTATAAGGGTAACCAATGGATAAGAACCTACTAACTTGGAAGACAACTTTCTCGATGCACAGTGATTTTGTGTAGGGTATTTAATGTATACTTCACTGATGTCATTGAATTCTTAAGTACAGGAGTTGTGCAAAAGGAGTTCAATATTGTGGAGAAGAAAAATATGGTATTCAAAGCAGTAGACTATCAACTCATTGTAGGTCATTTATACAAGATGGGCACAGACAACATCTTGAGAAGGTGTGCATTGGAACATGAGCGACCCATGGTTTTAGTTGAATCTCATGAAGGTATAGCTGGAGGAAACTATGCAGGAAAAGATATTGCGCAGAAGGTATTGCACGCAAGTTTATGGTGGCCAACAATTCATAAAGATGCAAAATAATATTGTCATAAATGTGATGTCTGTCAGAGGGTTGGAAAACCCAACAAGATGGATGAGATGCCCCTAAGACCACAACTAAATATTCAAGTATTTGAAAAACAGAAAATAGATTTTGTCGGACCTATTAATCCACCAAAAAGAAGTTTAGGAACTAGATATCATTATTGCAATAGAATACTTAACCAGATGGGCAGAAACAACACCAGTGAAGGATTACAGTGCAGAAACAACAACGCACTTCTTATTTGAGCAAGTGATCACAAGATTTAGATGTCTCAGGATTATGATGAGTGACCAAGGCACTCATTTTATTAATAGTACCATCAAGGCTATGACTAAGGAGTTTGAATTCTATCACCAGAAGAGTACACCATATCATCCTCGGGCAAATGGGAGAGTAGAATATTTCAACAATATTTTGGACAATTCCTTGACAAAGATTTGCAATGTTAACATAAATGATTGGGATTTGAAAATACCAGTAGTATTATGGGAATATAGGACCACATGCAAGAAGTTGACATGATAGACACCATTCATATTGGTGTATGGACAGGAAGCAGTGATTCCATTAGAATTTATGGTACCCAGTCTGCGCATAGAAGCAATTACCAATATGATCAAAAAAGGCACGGTACAAGAGAGGTTAAGTCAACTAATGGAAATGGAAGAAGACGGGATTCTTGCAGGATTCCACCAAGAGGTACAGAAAGCAAGGGACAAACCCTGTCATGACAGACACATAAATAAGAATAGCTTTAAGGAGGGAGACCTATTTCTCCTCTATGAGAGTAAATTTTTGCAACACCCTCGTAAGTTCAAAATGCATTGGCTAGGGCCATATGAAGTCAATAATGTCATAGATGGAGGATTTGTGCAGCTAAAGGACTTGGTAGGAACAGAAATGAAAGGAATGGTGAATGGTAATTGACTAAAACTGTATAGGGATAGTCTATTGATGGGTCCTAAATCCGTTTAGCTCAACAAAAGGAACCAAACCCGCCATCGAGGCCCAATTAGACTCTACAGTGTTTAATAGTGGAATGGTTCTCCAGATCTTGCGATCCAGCCAATTAATTGATGGGCTTTACATTTTCTTGCGAAGGCATATCCTTCAGTTTGGACTTTCTCTTTTTTGTATTTTCTCTTAGGTGGGACCGATATAAGATGGAATCCGGTATAAACCAAGTTAACAACAAAATGTGAAAATGTTTTAACTACTGGAGAAGAGGCTAAGCTTGGGATAACTCGCTACTCAAGCATGCAAATGACAATTTTATACCACAGACCTAGTACTAATACGTTAACCAAGTGAGCATCTAATTATTGTCTGAGATACTTAATTATCAGAAAGAAAACACATATGCGATAAATATTGGTAAGTAAAATAATTCACCTACTCTAATCATCCATCACATAATAACACAACGATTCATCTTCATCATTAAAGAAAAGAACTGCAAAACATTGCATCAGATAACTTAACAATAGATTCAATAACTCTTACATGTTACAACATCCATTCATGAGACAACATAGGAAATAGTTCTTCTCCACGCCCAATCATACATGTGTTTAATGAAAATATAACTTGTCTTTAGTCCAGAAGGACTTTCTTAATTAAAGGTAGCTCCAAAATAATTCTTAACAAACCAGAAATGAGAGTTTCTTGCAAAAACCATCGACCTCTAACTAATCGGTCGATGCTCTTATTTATAACATGAAATTAACTAAAAATAATGGCTAAAGTGTAGTTAAGCAAAACAAGACTCGCCGCGTGGCGTTCTCTCCTAACAGTTTTCTAATAGTCATCTCAAGATATAGCTTTAAAAGGATAACTTTACTCATACTCCAACCAACTAATGAACAACTCCTCGCAGGTGTTGGTGTATGGGAACCTATTTTGTTCCATCGRGGCTGCGTAAATTTCTTTGATATCCACTGCATGGGCCCAATACTTGATCAAACTGGAATTTAACTATTGTAGCACATCCCGAGCTTTGATCGGGTGTTCTATAAATTTGTTCACCTGTCCTGGCGTTGTGTCGGTCACTTTTGCTAGTCTTTCGGCCCATGATGCATCTTTCTTGGTGTGCGATTCGACTATGTCGTGCAAGTCGACAAAGTCGTCGGGTGTTCCGAACTCGAGAAGTCTGATCTCTTTCATCACTTGATTGATCTTAATCCAGTGTTTCTCACACTTGGACCATTTCTCTTGAGTCCCTCAGTGTGGTTCCCAAGACATTTTCACCCAATTATCGACCGCTTTCCTTATGCGTTCAAGAATGCTTTAGTTCAACACCTTAATGTCGTGTTCTTCTTTGTCTCGAACCTGTTGAACTCCTCTAATGTAGTCTACTCTCTCCACATCTTGTTGTGATTTTTCATACCACTGCTCCATATCCTTCCATGTCGCAAGTTCCATGACAGTATCTTCCTGGAGCTCGGTTATCCCTTTAGTGAATAGGTGTCACTCGTATGTGAACCTGCTATAGGCCTCCTTGAATTCATTCCTTAGGTACACCACGGCCTGAGTGGTGTCCTGATAGTACTTAGCCAGGTGACACAAATGTTCTATCTCTTTCAGGGTGGTGGCCAACTCTTTTTCATCTCCTTTAGCTCTGTCTAGGGTGGCATCGGAGATCGCCATCCCCGCGTCGATAAGCTCGGATGTTCTGGCATATTCTGGGTTTATCAAATTTTCCTCGATAGTGATGAGGATGGAGAGATCTAAAGTGATCCTCCTCTTCTTGGTGGTTCTCTAGACGATAGCCTTCTTCCTTTGATCATAATCTATAACATGTATGTCGGCTAATTCATCCACAGGTTTGGGAATCTACTGATCCCCCCATGTGAGTGTGTTTCCCATACCTCTGCTGGCATATACTTGTTCAAGGTTGGGTTCTTGAAATTCCTTGCTATGGTCCAAAGGTTCGGCTTTTGTCTGTCGCCCATTGGGTGTTTGTGTAACAAGTGAAATAGAGGCGTCGAGGATAGACTCAATACTTACTTGTTCATCAGCCATCAGAACGTCGACTTCCTGTCGCGGTGCTCCTTTCTCTAGCTCGTCCGACCTCGGTTGTTTTTTTTAACTGTTCTCTTGAGACTCTGATGCATCAGTGTTAAGAACCTAAATAGATCTACAAATATAATCATCACAAATACTGAATACAAAATAGATCCATAGAGCAATATAGAAGAAACCACACTTTATTATTACCAAACCCTTGAGGTAGGGAAACACCATACAATGGATCATATTATGGAAGGGATCCTCTCATGTTCACTTGCCTCTTCG
>SNQJ01S0044704.1:24117-73709 GCA_010110895.2 Picea sitchensis | reverse complement strand
ATCTTTGCCACTTTAATAATAGTAGTAGATACACATAAGTGGCAGCTGACATGGTGGAAGGGAAATAAATTTGATTGGGAAATGGTGATGTGATGTCGTGGAAGATGAAAAATGGTTAAGTATGGAAGTACAAAAAGGGAAATGGAGAGTGCAATATGGTGAATGCAGGACACGAGACATGGGAAATGAAAAAGGTAAGAAGGGATGACTCATGCATCCTCAATGAGAAAATAAAATAAGTATGAGAAGAGGTCGTTATGCAGGTCGCAAAAGTGAATGGGTCATTCTAGAGAAGACAGGTCTGTGGGTTGTGGGACATGGGCATGAAGGAAAAAGGTAAGTGGAGAAGACAGGTGTCCCACATCCGCATTCAAAGAAATGGCTAAGAAAAGGTAAAAAGTGCAATTTAGAGGACACAGAGGTAGAATTTAGAGGACACAGAGGTAGAAAAGGTCATTTTGAGTGTTGCGTGATTGCGGGTTACGGGACATGAGGATTTGCAAGACAGGAATGGGTTGGTCTCTCACAATAGGACTCCTGCAATGCATAAAAATGACTAAGTATTGGGATTGTAAGAAAATAAAATGTGACTAAGTAAATATACACGGGTTTGTGGGTTTGCAGACCTAGGAATTTGATGGTAGCCTGATCTGCAACCCGCATTTCAAAGAGAAAAATGACTAAGTAAAGAAAATACAAAGAACAAAGAAGGAAAAGGAAAAATACTAAGCATGGATATGTATATACTAACATTGATCAATGAATGTAGATCAATATTTGGCTCCAAATATGGGACAGTGGCTCCCTATGGGTTGTTGAGAATCTAGAATCTTCTTCCATTGGGAAAATAGAGTCAAAAAAAGAAGAGAAAAGGGGAAAAGGGAAAGAAATATAAACTGGAAAAAAAAACATACAAAGGAGTACAAAAAATACTATGTATAGGTTTTGGCTTGGGGATTTAATAGAATAAATGCTTAAGATATTTCCCATTCACGAGAAATAGTTGGATCACTCCTTTCATATCCTTCAATAAGTATGAATCGTAACCAATGAATTTCTCAATCTAATATGGACCAATCCAAATAGCTTCAAATTTTCTGTGGAAAGATGGTTTTTCTTTTGCTTTGGTCCAAAACATAACCAATAGATATTTTTGAAAATATTTTGACGTAGTGCTCTTGTCAAAGTATTTCTTAACCACTTGTTGTCTTTTGTTCATTGTCATTATTTCTTGTTCTCTTTGTTCTTCAAGTTGCAGAAGTTCATGCTATATTTTTTTTCATTGGTGATTGTTCTTCTCCGTCTTCAACATTTCTAGTAAGAGCTAAGGCATTCAATTCCAAATTCAATGGTAATGTTTCTTCTCTTTTATTAACACTCTGTAAATTTGTTTGGCTGAGAAAACAAATGACAAAGGTAACATACAGACCAACTTTAAGACTAGAAAGTAGCCTTTCCAACCTAGAGAGGGATCTCTCCGAGATTTGGTCTCTTACATATAATGACTTTGAATTTTCGGCTAGATTTATTGTGCTTGTGAAATGTTTCTGGTTTTGCTGGCAAGGAAATATAGAACCTTGGGCCATGGATTCAACCTCCTGAAAGCGAGAGAAATTGATGAATTGGTAGATGAAACTTTGAAAGGATAAAGGCTAAGAAGGAAATGGTCTTTCAGTTCAAAGGTCATTGTGTGTGGTGAAAGAGAGAGAACATAAAGCAACTCAGAGAACCACTGAAGAGGAATTCTAAATTATTTAGAAGAAAACACAGAGTTTAAATGGAGAAATCTAAAGCACCACGCAATGAATTCTAGAATTATTAAACGTTCCAATTTAAAAAAAAGGAAAGACATGAATATACAGAAAACAAGAAGTACATACATAAATGAAATCACAATACATCAAGCCACCATCATTAGAATATTTTCATCAAAGCCTCGGGATTTCTGCATTGTATTTGAATCGGGTTCAAATATTACATTCAACAGTCTAATGTCTAAACTACTTTGCCAACCAACCCTGCTTACATTGAAAAGATACAATATATAGAGAAAACTACGCCCCTCGGGATACTATGCCTCAAACTACTTCTCCTATAATTTTGGTTCCAATTATTCCCTGCCAGATGACCTTTTGAATAGAATTTACTAAAAATGGAAACCCAACTGCACCCCATCATGTCATAATTGACGTCTTCATTATGATCATTCATTCATAGGTAAGATTCGATCATCATGAGTTGATGCATCAACATTTCCCCTTTGAGCGGTTTCTTGAATGATCGAGCACACTGGCAGAAACTCTGCCATCGAGTGTAACGGGCTATGGTTGTTGTCGTGCAATCACTGGTTGTAGTATGCACGTGGCAAGTTGGTGTGGTGGATGTCTGTTGGTTGTCGCTTGTGCACTCCAGGTCGCAATGATGGTCAAGAAACAACACATCTCCATCAAAATTTTCATGTGTTTCTCCTACACTTGTCCTTCTCAACAAGTGGGTTCACAGCGTCTATGCGATGAATATCCATCGTGCGGGTGCTCGTTAAAATTCTTGTTTCTTGGAAGCAAACAAGACACGAGGGGAGAAATTTTTTGTGCCAAGTTAAAAAATACAAAATGGGGTCATTTCAATCATGCCTCTGGCCTCACTTGCAATCTTAATACTATGAGTGTTTTCCTAAGAGACCAGTTTCGTCTTCGTATATTCTTCACTTGTATCCATAGGACTGCATTCCCTTTAAGCTTTGTTTGAGCACTAGCAAGAGCTAGGTGGACGTTCTTCATGGCCAGTCCACACTCCTTGATGAGCTCTGTGGTTCTTTCCACTGACATCCTATGTTCCTCATGTTTCTGAATGATTACGTCTTGCGCTTCGCTGAGATGTCTTTTGATCTGATTTGCATTCCCTTCTCGGCTATGCAATGCGTTCGTTTCGATAGTCTTTTCTGCTAACTGTTTTCTCAATTCTCTATTCTCCTGATACAATTCGACAATAGCAAGTTGTGCTTTCTTCAGTTGCTGCGACAGCTCCTGAAACTCCATGTTTTCAGTACCCAGCCTTCTGCATCTTTCAATAATTCCCCTACTTGAGCCTTCAACATGTTCTAGCCGAACAATGCGCATGAGTAACTTCTCAGCAGAAGATTGGGTGCACGGTTCGTTGGGAACTTGGGTCTCCTCGGGCTTCTTGATCAACCTCGACCTGCCTCTTTTCTGGGGTATTGGTTGTTGGGATGAAGAGTCTTCTATTTCTTTTCCTTTTCCTCCAGCCTCTTCCATTCTTTCCCCTGCGCTGCAAAATTTTGTTTCCCTTGTGGGTAGAGGGAAGTCTCCTTTGGGGTCCCTTAGGATGTTGGCTGAAATTAGAAGCAAATCCCAGTATTTTTCCATCCATCTCAATTCCTTGACTACCAAAAAGTTAATCAATGATATATGGACTAAGTTCTTCTTCGGTTGGTCAGCTTCGGCCCGGACATTGTCTGCCATCCTTTCTAGGCTTCGATGCAAGAAGAAAGGTAAGTTCAAAGGTATTTTCCCTATGAAATGCATCAACATCTTGATGTGATGTGGGTATATTCTGTCATACCTTATTTCATAGGTGAAATACCTTCTAATCACCTTTAGGAGCTTTTGGAAAGGCTCCCAGAGATAAAGGCTCAGAACGCCCGCTCCGATTTTCCCATTCAGGCAGTTTGGCTTGATAAAGTATTCATAGCATAATACGTCCAAAGGAATTCCCTTAGACCACCTCTCACTGTGTGGAGGGATCTCCATCACGGTGGACAGAGTTTCCTCTGTCATCCGGAATGTGATTCCTGCAATGGTCACGCGAAACCCATTAAATCTGAGAGCGAATTGTTCAACAAGTTTTGCGTTGTATCCTTGGATATTATCACAGTAGGGCATACTCTGACATGTTCAAAATATTCCATGACATTCATATCTTCATTTATTAATTTCAATTCCTTAGGTTCATACCTTACGACTCTTTCACTTTGCACCTTCTTCCTTATGTCTTGGGATGTTTCCATGATGAAAATGTGTATTTGTTTTGCGCACGCAATAATGAATGATAACACCCTCTTTGCATGACAAATGGAGAATGTTATACTTCTTCAAGACCTGTTGGAATGGCAGTGACATAAAATTTTCGTGACAAGCAAAAACAACTCTAGGAGTACACTGCGTGGTCGCCATGTGCTATGAAAACTTTCGGCGCAGAAGGAGGTTGACGTTGTGATAAACGACCATGATGGGCTCGTTGCGATAGGGAAGCATGACATAAAATTATGGCGTCGTGGCAAGGCATTGAGATACTTGTGGTGGGATAGGGAATTTGGACGCGGAAAGCAATTCAGTGCAATAAGAAAGAACTCCAAAGAAGAGAGGTTGACTGTGAGGAGAACTATCGCCCGATAGACTAGCTCGCGATAAAATCCAACGGGCTTCAAACCATGTCTGAAAACAAAGGAGACATGGCTAATTTGAATGAATAGACTCACCACATAACCGACGACAATCGACTTTCTCACAACGAAAGGACCCGAGACTTGCAGAAAAAATCACAGACAACGCACCAACTTGGATGGAAAAGGAGAAACACGTAGGGTGAATGGTATTTATACTTGACCAGGCGAGGGATGGAATCATGGCAAAGGACGATAAATCCATGGTGACAAGAATTTTGGAAGCAGGCTGAATATTTGCATAGAAAACTCATGCGACGGGCACACTTTGAAGTGTTCAAAGTGCAGATGATAAGAGCTGCAGAGTATATGTGATATGAGCATCATGATTTCTTAACCTTTCTGACTTCATAATTAGGTAATGATGTTCATTATATCTATCAACGTGACCTTTATTCTAACAACTTTCCTCGACCTTTGGCACGTAAATTCCCTCTTTCTGATAGGACTCGACCTTTTGGGAAAAGGACCTTTACAAGTTGCACATGACTAATTATGACGCCCTTTCCCGACTCCAAGGGCCAGACCCACCACTTGCTAACTTCGATCTATTCGTTTGTTAGTACCTAACTTCACATGCTTCGACACATGAACTACGATTCATCTAGGATTGACTAACTGAAAAAATTACGGTGCTAACAGCTGGCTCCAATGGGGATGCCATCCTCCCGGTGAGATAGCAACGAACAATAGACAAGGTGCATGATCATTGGGATTTATTTGAGTTGCAGACTATGAAACAACGAAAAATACTCATCCTAGACCTTTTTGAAACATTCATGACCGGACTTAGCATAAACTTAGGACCTTCACTTCGGGCTTCAATTTTCTGTTGATTATTGGCTCGAAACGTCTTCTTTGAAAACATAAAAAAATGGTTATTTACAATGACATGAAAGATCGAAAAAGACCATACTAAACCAGATAATGTTTAAGGAACCTGCCATTCATAGGTCCCCCACCAGTGAGCTCTCCATTAAGCTCTTGTAGTAAATATGTGTTGTTCCTGTGATACACGACGATCCTAAATGGCCCCATCCAAATATGATCAAACTTTCCATGTTTCCCTTTGTCTTCATTCCTCGCGTCCCACTTTAGTACTAGATCATTTACTTTGAAATCCTCCTGCTTAGTGTGTTTGTCGAAAATCTTCTTCATTCTGTCTTGGTGAAGTTGTCATTAGTTGAAAACGTGTTCCCTCATTTGTTGAGCATGAACCAATTGGTTTATTCTCCTTTGAGCGTCATTTGGTTCGGCTTCTTTCTTTTGCAGCAACCTTCTGACTGGAAATAATAATGAGATGGGGAAAACTACTTCCGCTCCATATACAATTTGGAAAGGTGATGTGGAGATTGAATTTTTGGAAGTGATTATGTCGGCCCATATCACGTAGATAAGCTTCATGTGCCAAGCCTTCTTGTTGTCATGCTGGGGTTTTTTAATAATCCTAGTTAAAATTTTGTTGGATGATTTTGCCAATCTGTTACCCTGTGGGTAATAAGTCATAGAATGTCCCAGGGATATGTTGTAATCGTTACAAAAATTCTCCATCTTCTTAGACTTGAAGTTCGTTGCATTATCCATGATGATCTTGACTGGGAAACCAAATCTAGACAGGATATTGGTCTCTAGAAACTGAATGATAACTGTGTCAGTAGCTTGCCTTGTGGGGACCGCTTCGATCCATTTGGTGAAGTAGTTTGTGGTTGTTAGTATCCATCTATGTTGAGCTGAAGATGGTGGATGAATCTCTCCTATAAAATCTAGACTCCATTGCATAAATGGTGCCTCGACAGAGATAGGCTTTAAATACATGGGTTGCAGCTTTATTTTCCCATCGAATATCTGGAATTCGTGGCAAATGGAAACTTCCTTGTATACATCCACAAAAATATTGGGCCAATAGAATCCTTCCCTTAAGATTTTGTGCGTAGGGTTCATCCAGTAATGATTCCCCCCGCAGTCTCCTTTGTGGATCTCCTTGATATCCCGTTATGTGTCTTCCTCCAGCAAACAATTCAGCAAGATCCCTCATGGGTCCTACGATGCAAAACTTAGTCGCTTTTAACTTAAAAAATCTAACTTTGATTTTTCTCAACCCTGAAGGAGCTTGTAAATTCCTTAACACATAAATAATGTCAATGTACCAAGGAAAATCGATGAATTTATGAGATACCTATGGAACGGTCTCTTCTTGTGGATTCTCTGACAGATCAACGATGAAATTTATTCCCAAAGCATCATAGTTCGACTGCACCATTAATTTTTCAAGCCCCTAACCCTTGATCAGCTTTGTAGGATTGATTTTGAGGTCATATTCCAACATGATTGCGATCCATTTACCCCTTCTCCCTTCAGTATCAGGCTGAGTCAGGATATCCTTAACAGAATTGCTAGGCACATAAGCAATGATGCGGGAATGTAATATATAAGTCTTGAATTATTTGAGGGCCTTCACTAAGGCATGCACTTTTTTTTCCATGATATAATACCTTAGTGGGGAGTCTCTCAATGTCCTGTTGAAATAGGCTATGGGATTTTCAAAATTTTGCTCATCCTTTTGTAACAAAACACCAGCGATGGTATGTTCTGAGGCAAAGGAAAATAACATAAAGTGCTTTGTGAAATCTGGGCTAGCTAACACGGGAGCTTTGGTCAGCGCCACCTTGATGTCTTCGAATGATTTCCTGTCTTCAGGAATCCACTTTATCTCATTACCTTTACTGAGCATATTTGTGATGTGCTTTATAATCTCGGTCAAATTTGAAATGAACCTCCTCAGAAAATTTACCTTTCCTAGGAAAGACTGCACCTCTTTCTTTCTCCTGGGAGTGTCGATCTTCAAGATCCCTTCCACCCTTCTAGGGTTTATCTTTACACCTTCCTTTGAGATGATGTGTCCCAACAAATTTCCTTCTTGCATCCCGAAATTTGATTTTTTTGGATTTAATGAGATGCCAAACTTTTTGCATTTCTGGAAAACCTTCTTCATATGTTCAAGATGTTGTTCATTGGAATCAGAAAACACTGTGATGTCATCCAATTAGATCATTGTAAACTTGTCTTTCTCCTCAGCAAATTCTATATCCATGGCCCTTTGGAAAGTTGCTCCAGCATTCACAATCCCAACAGGCATCTTTGCATACATGAACGTACCCCAAGGTGTTGTGAAGGTTGTCTTCTCCTGGTCGTTCGGGTGCACCACGATCTGATTGTAACCAGAAAAACCATCCAGCATCGATATTTTTTGGGATCCAACCACCTTCTGCAAGATGTAATCCATCTTAGGAAGCGGGTAATTGTCTTTGAGGGACACTATGTTCAGATTCTGAAAGTCCACACATAACCTTATTTCCCCGCTCTTCTTCCTTAAAGGCACAAGGTTATCCACCCACTTTGAAAATCTCAAAGACACAATAATTTTGGCATCAAATAGTTTCTTTACCTCCTTTTCAATCAGTGGCAGCAGCAGAGAGTTGATTCATCTTAAATTTTTCTTGAAAGGTTTTTGATCTTCCTTGATGGGGATCACATGTTGAATTACTCCAGTGTCATAGAACTTCAAGTCTTCATAACTCCATGCAAAAACGTTAGGGAAATATTTCATGAGGCTGGTATACCTTTGTTTAATTGTTGGACTGAGTGTCTTTGACAGTCTGATTATCTTAGTATTATCTTGAGTATCGATGTTGCAATTCTTGATATCTTCATCATTCGTAGTAATTCTAGGATTTCTGGCTACATCATTTTCATCAAACAAATTTTCTAATGGCACCAGACCTTTGGGGATAATGTTACTTTTTAGTTGTATTATATCCCTTCCAGCTATCTGGTTCTGAAAGCAGTCGTTGTCACTGCACAAAGCTGTGTTTTTATCCTCTTCACAACAACACTCATCATCAATATTCAAGTTAGTGAACTCGTCGCACATTTGGAGGAACCTCTCCACTTTTTTTTCGTCTTCAAACACTTGCCAATATTTGATTTTATTAGGTACTGTGAGCCTATGTTTGAATTCAATTTCATACTTCCTATTGGGAAAAATTGGAATTTTAAACACCGAAGTTGAGGTGGCCAAGGAATTTGAAATTTGATTTTTCCCCCTGGGGATCACTGAAAAATTGTACTATGACAACTCTTCAAGGATATCCAACACTAGATTTCTATATTCTCTTAGTCTGGGATGCTTGGACTAGTATATACCCTTTACCTGATTTATGATGAGCTCGGAATCTCCATGCACCGCTATCCTTTTGGCGCCCAATTCCTTTAAAGTTCTCAAACCCAAAATTAGTGCCTCATATTCAGCCATGTTATTTGTACAATCAAAGGCGAGCTTGTAAGAGCAAATTTTTGTGCCGACTTTGGGAGGATTGATCCACACACTGGCTCTGACTCCCTCCCTACTGACAGCTTCGTTGAAGCTCATATTCCACATTTCATTTTCCACGTGGTTTCTTTGATCTGTGCATTCCTCTGCTCAATGCTTGGCCTTGTCTTTGACAGTCATGACAATTGTTGCATCCCCTTCTTCAAAACCTAAGTCACTATAAAAAATAGAGGAACTGATTTCAATGTCAACGAAGTAGATAGGATGATTGTTTGGTTGGGTTTTTCTACTCACGATGTACTTGAGCAGCACCTCTCTGTACAATCTTCTTTCTTGGCCGAAGACAGGGATGGTAGCATAAGACATGTCCATCTTCAAGGTTCCTTTTAATTTTGCATCCCAAGATCTGGATAACAACATGACGAATTTTAGGGGAATGTTGGAAACCACCACATCCATGACCAGATTCTTCGATGGGATTTGGGATAATTACATGACCAAGTCTTTGATCAAACCCAAACATTTCACCTTTCTTGAGTCGAAAGAGAAAATATCTTTATAAGGCATGGTGATGTCCAAGCCTAACTCATTCATGACCACCTTTGGCATGAGATTATGCGACGTGCTCAAATCCAACATGGTGTTATGAAAATTCATGTCATGAATTTTGAGACTGACATAGAAAGGAGGAACATCATCAGTATCACTAGTTTCTTCTACGCACTGACCAAATAAGATGGCAGGGTGGTCGTCTTGGATGTTCAGGGTGTCAGGAGCCTCTTCCATATTTAACATCTTAATGATCTGGTTTCTATACTCTCCCTTCTTGATTAGATCATTAAAAGGAACATGGATATTGATTTTGTCCATTTCTCTCTCAAAATTAAAAGGGGGAGGAGCTTTATCTACCTCTTTGACGCTCGTTTCCTTACTTTCCTCAGGCACTTTCTTTAGGGATTCTTCCTTTGATTTTCCTTTCTCCATCATATCCCTTGTAGAATTGTCTTTCTTTGGTTGGCTTGAAGAAGGAGTATTCACCTGGGGATCCTTTGTGGGATTTGTCTGCGGAGGCTCTGTAGGCGTCTTTCTACTCCTGAGGTTATATTGCTTTTGAAACTGCATGATTTCATTGTGATCTCCCTTCTGAAATTCCTCTGTTTCTGAAGACAGTGTGTCATCAGTCTCCAGCATAAAACCATCATTAACGTCCATGAATTGATCACGTTCTCCCTTTGTTAAGAGCACGTATGTATTTGTATCATTGAAGCAATGCATCTGGTATTGGATCATATAATCAAAGTCTTCATTTGCGTAGTTGTTTTGGAAAGGAGGTTTTAACTGTTGATCAGCTTGATCTCTCTGGTCCCTTTGCCTGATCTTTAGAACTGGAGCTCTTCTAAAGTTTTGATTTCTAGGCTGGAAATCACTTTGCTCCTTGGTGGCATGTTTTTTCTCCATGGACATCCTTTCCATTAGCTTCTCCATAGTCTTCATCATCAAATTGAAATTTTTGTCTGAATATCAAGACGTAGAGGGTTGTGCATCCCCTTGGGGATTTTTCTTGTTTCTGTCAATATTTTGTTTGATCTTTCCCAATGCCATCAGGTTTACTTCAACTTCAATTGTGTCACTCATCATAGCATCTACGGTGTTAGATATTCTTTCTCTTAACAGCAAGGAAAATTCACTGTCAAAAGAATCAGTGTATCAAAGTTGAGCAGCTCTGGGAGGGGGTTTGACTTCTATGGGAATGGAGTTATAAATTTTCATGAATCTGGTTGAACACTCTTGCATTGTTTCCTCTGGTGATCTTTTTATATTGTTGTACTGAGTTAGAAACTGCAGAGGATCATTTTTGTCACCCCATCTGGCAAGAAATGATGTTTCAAACACTCTAAAATCATGGATGCTTGCTTTTTGAAGGGCCTTAAACCACTTTCTGACCTCCCCTGAGAGACTCTGTGCAAACAATCTCATTTTCGCATCCTCATGATCGACCTCTTCCAGGTCAACAAAATCATTAAACCAATCTGTTAGCAACATGATTTTCATAGCTAAGGCTAGAGGTTTGTCAGTAGTTTTCAAGGTCATGCCTGTTAGCACCAATATTATTTTTATTCCTGGTGTCATATAACATCTCCAAGGGTCGGTTTCAAAGTGAAGTTTTATCATTTTTTACTTCCATTTCCATTTGCAACTGCACAATGCAAAATTCATTGTGCGCTGGAAAATTCACTGTGCGCCGCAAAATTTTCTACGCGCCGCATAGAGGTTGTTGTCACGCAGAGAATGTTATTGCATAAAGGACATTTTCATGTAGAGGATGTTTTCGTGCAGAGGATGTTGTCATGCAGAGGATGTTATCGCGCAAAGGGTGTTATCCCGCAGAGGATGTTGTTGTGCAAAGGACACTGTCGTGTATAGAATGATGTCATGCAGAGAATGTTGTCGCAAAAAGTATGTTTTCACGTAGAGGATGTTGTCACGTAGAGGATGTTGTTGCACATAGGATGTTGTCGTGCAAAGGATGTTGTCGCTCATAGGATGTTGTCGCGTAGAGGATTTTGTTTCACATAGGATGTTGTCGTGTAGAGGATGTTGTCGCACATAGGATGTTGTCGTGCATAGGTTGTTGTCACGTAGAGGAGGTTGTCGTGCATAGGATGCTATCGCGTAGAGGATGTTTTCGCACATAGGATTTTCCTGTGCATAGGCTATAGGGTGTGCTACGCAAATGATTGGTTCAGTAGTCAAATTCAAGATCACTTTCTAACCAAATGGAGAGGAATTTTGAAAATCCCCGAAATGTTTTTGTTGAGGAAAAACCAAATAATAAAAACCTCTCTAATATTTGAAAACCATTTCATATTTTTGGAGATTCGAAGGAATCTTTGAGCGTTTTTTTTTCAGTTTTCATGATTTATTGTCTAAGACATGTTTTTGCAACATATATTTCGGCCATCTCGAGACGAAAATCAAGAAACTGAGAGAATTTTTCCTTTATATCGAGCTTACCTACAAAAACCTCTCTCAGTTTTTAAAAATCATTTTTTATTAGTGAGATATGATGTCATATTTAATGCATATTTTCCCATTTTGTTGCACAATCCACTGTGTTTTTGTTGTAGGTTACTGTTGCGTAGCAGACTTGTTGTGCAGGGGTGACAAAGTATCTAGAAATGCATATGATGACTCATCACAACTATATGGTTGAATTTTGATCATGATCAATGTTTGTAAAGAATATTTCGGTTATGATTATGATTTGGCAAAGTCGGGTTTTCTATTTTTAGTAAATCCATTGAATCTATTGTTCTCTTTCAAAGAAATCAGATTCATGATTCTAGGAGGGAGTAGTTCGACCCTAGCAGCCAAGGGTGACATTAGTTTTCTATATATGGGGATCATTTTCATGTAAACGAGGGTGGCACTGGCAAGAGAGAGGCCTTCCTTTGTAGCTGGAAAACTTTGTAATTTCTCATGAATTTTAATAGAATCAAAGAATGTTTTGATAGCAGAGATTCATCACGGTGTCCCTTTTTAGTGTGTTTTCCCCAGTTCACATTCAATTCACTTATGTTCTTTCTTCTAAGCATAGTTAAGAGTAAATGATCATAATTCATCCTTAATAGATGCTCCCTTCGTATAGTTAATGTTAGTGTCATATTTTAACGATTGCAGGTCCATAATTCACCCTTTGTTAGGTGTTATGTTCATTGTAGTCGGCATTTATATTATTTATTCTAAAGTTACAATTGAGAATTCATCCCTATTATATGCTCTCATTTGTAATGGGCTTTCCTTACTTCTGTCTTGCCATCATCTGAATACTATTTATTGTTGAAAAGGTGTGCTTATTTTTCCTCTGTTCCCTCAAGAATACGTAGCTTTGTTAATATTCATATATATCTCAGAAGTCGACTCCATTGCTCGTTTCTTCCTCAAGATTTCCCTACCAACCCTTTTAAAACAAAAACAAACATGTCATATTGCAAACTCTGACCTATATGCATTTATTGATGAATCCTTTGAGTTATTACTAGTCATTAGACATCTAAGAGATCCCTCTCTAGTTGTATAGGTCAGAATACAATCTAAAGTTGGTTGAAACCATTGCCTTGGGGATTTCTTTAATACATCCCAAAGAAACTCTCAGGTGCTAACACAATCCAAGCGCTTTTGGGAAGAAGCATTTCCTTCGGCATCATATAGCTTTATCCTCTGATTATAGTTCTGGGGAAAATCATGTTGTTGGGTTGGTAAAGAAAGAGGGGCAAATATGGCGGCCATAACTCTAGGAGGATTTTGAGCTTGTTGGATGGTTTGAGTGGGGATTATAGCAGTTCGTGGGGGGATAGTGGCTATCACAAACTGGAACTTTTTCTCGTAAAAAACTATTTCATTTAAGTAGGATTTTGATCTAGACCTGAACAGAGTTTGTTCGAATAGTATATCGAAGTCAAGTCCATCGATGCTTTGTACTCCTTCCTTGGGTAAAGATATGTTTATGTCTAGGTAATAGAACGGGTATGGTATATGTTCCTTTACTTTGTGCAAAAAAAATTTGGGATCAGGCACGGGTACTACAGGTTCTGGATGAGGGTTCACTCAGGTATAAAATTTCTTTGGAGCCAGGATTTATGATTATGATTACTCTATGCTACTGGTATTATTTATTGGAGTCACCAAGGTAAAAATGGTTTCAGCCAATATAGATGTATAACCCACTGTTACCCTCATGGGTCAAAACTACAGCTTTAGTTGTTTTCCCCAAAAAAAAGTTTTCAATTTTGTCCCCGGCAACGGCGCCATGATGTTAGCACTCTGTAAATCTATTTGGCTAAGAAAAAAAATGACATAGGTAACCTACAAACCAAGTTTAAGACTGGAAAATAGCCTTTCCAACCTAGATATGGTTCTCTCTTAGACTTAGTCTCTTACAGATAATGACTTTGAATTTTCGGCTAGATTTATTGCGCTTGTAAAATGTTTCTTGTTTTGTTGGAAAGGAAATACAGAACCTTGGGCCATGGAGTCAACCTCCTAAAAGAGAGAAAAATTAATGACTTGGTAGATGAAAATTTGAGAGGATAAAGGATAAGTAGGCAATGGTTTTTCAGTTCAAATTTCGTTGTTTGTGGTGAAAGAAAGAGAACATAAAGCAACTCAGAGCACCACTGAATATGAATTCTAAATTACTTAGAAGAAAACACAGAGTTTAAATGGAGAACTCTAAAGAACCATGTGATGAATTCTAGACTTATTAAACGTTCCAATTTAAACAAAGGAAATGCATGAATATACAGAAAACAAGAAGTACATACATAGATGGGATCACAATCCATCAAGCCACCACCATTAGAATCTTTTTCGTCAAAGCCTCGAGACTTATGAATTATATTTCAATTGGGTTCAAAGATTACATTCAACAGTCTATTGTCTACACTACTTTGCCAACCAACCCTTCTTACATTGAAAAGATAGAATATATGGAGAAAACTATGCCCCTCGGGCTACTATGCCTCAAACTACTTCTCTTAGAATTTCGGTTATGGTTATTCCATGCCAAATGACCTTGTGAATAGAATTTAATAAAAATGGAACCCGATTGCACTCCATCGTGTCATTATTGACGTCTTTGTTATGATCATTCAGTCATAAGTAATATTCGATCATCATGAGGTGATGCATTGGCATTTTACCTTTGAGCGCTTTCCTGAATGATTGAGCACACTGTCAGAAACTCTGCCACCCAGTGTAACAGGCTCTGGTTGTTGTCGTGTGATCACTAGTTGTAGTATGCACGTGGCGAGTTAGTGTGGTGGATGTCAGTTGGTTGTCACTTGTGTGCTCCAGGTGGTAGTGATGGTCGAGGAACAACGCGTCTCCTCCAAAACTATCATATGTTTCGCCTAAACTTTTCCTTCTCAACAGGTGGGTTCACATCATCTACATGACAAATATCCACCGCGTGGGTACCCATCAGAATTTTTGTTTGTTGGCAGGAAACATGAAACGAGGGGAGAAACATTGTGTGCCACATCCAAAAAGACAAAATGGGTTCATGTCAATCATGCCTCTGGCCTCACCTGCAATATTAATACTCTAAGTGTTTTCCTAAGAGACCAGTTTCATCTTCGCAGATTATTCACTTGTCTCCACAGGACTGCATTCCCTTTAATCTTTGTTTGAGTGCTGGCAAGAGCCGCGCAAACGTTCTCCATGGCCGGTCCACACTCCTTGATGTGCTCCATGGTTCTTTCCTCTGACATCCTTTGTTCCTCACATAGTTGAATGATTACGTATTGTGCTTCTCTAATCTATCTTTTGATCCAATTTGCATTCCCTTATCGGCCCTACGACGCAATCCTTTCGACAGTCTTTTCTGCTAACTGTTTTTCTCAATTCTCTATTCTCCTGATACAATTCAGCAATAGCGAGTTGTGCTTGCTTCAGCTGCTGCGACGGCTCCTAAACCTCCATGTTTTCAGTTCTCGACCTTCTCTGTCTTTCACTAAGTCCCCTGCTTGAACCTTCAATAGGTTCTAGCCAAGCAACGCGCATGAGTAACTTATCAGTAGCAGATTGGGTGCATGGTTCATTGGGAACTTAGGTCTCCTCGGACTTCTTGATCAACCTCAGCCTGCCTCTTTTCCGGGGTGCTGGCTATTGGGATGACGAGTCTTCTATTGTTTTCCTTTTCTTGCGGCCTCTTCCATTCTTGCCCCTGTGCTGCAAAATTTTCTTTCCCCCATGAGTAGAGGGAATTCTCCTTTGGGGTCCCTGGGGATGTCGGATGAAATTAGAAATGAATCCCATTCTTTTTCCAACTGTCTCAATTCCTCGACTACCAACAACTTAATTAATGATATATGGAATAATTTCTTCTTTGGCTGGTCAGCTTCGGCCCGGACGTTGTCTTCCATCCTTTCTAGGCTTCGATGTAAGAAGAAAGGTAAGTTCAAAGTCCTTTTCCCTGTGAAATGCATCATCAGCCTGATGTGATGTGGGTATATTCTTTCAGACCTTCTTTCACAGGTGAAATACCTTCTAATCACCTTTAGGATATTTTGGAAAACCTTCCGGAGATAACAACTCGGAACACCTACTCAGATTTTCCCATTCAAGAAATTTTTCTTGATAAAGTCTTCATAGTATAATACATCCAAAGGCATGCCCTTAGACCACCTCTCACAATGCAAAGCGATCTCTGTTGCGGTGGACAAAGTTTCCTCCGTCACCCAGAATGTGATTTCTGCAATGGTCGTGTGGAACCCATTAAATCTGAGAGAGAATTGTTCATCCAGTTCTTCATTGTATCCTTGGATATTCTCGCAGTAGCGCATACATATAACATGTTCAAAATATTCCCTAACATTCGGATCTTCATTGATTAATGCCAAGGTTTGAGGTTCGGACCTTACGGCTCTTCCACTTCGCGCTTTCTTCCTTATGTCTTGGGATGTTGTCATGATGAAAATGTGTATTTTTTTCGCGCACACGGTAATGAATGATAACTCCCTCTTTGCACAAAAAATGGAGAATGATATACTTCGTCGAGACATGTTGGAATAGCAGTCACAGAAACTTTGCGCGATAAGCAAAAACAACTCTAGGAGTACAACAGAAAAGACTATGTACAGGTTTTCGCTTGGGGATTTAACAGAAAAAATGCTTAAGATATTTCCCATTCACAGGAAATAGTTGGATCATTCCTTTCATATCCTTCAACAAGTATGAATTGTAACCAATGAATTTGTCAATCTGATCTGGACCAGTCCAGAGAGCTTCAAATTTTCTGTGGAAAGATGGTTTTTCTTTTTCTTTGTTCAAAAATGGAACCAATTGATATTTTTGAAAATATTTTGAGGTAGTTCTCTTGTCAAAGTATTTTTTGACCACTTGTTGTATTTTGTTCATTCTAGTTATTAATTGTTCTCTTTGGTCTTCAAGTTGCAGAAGTTCATGATATATTTTTTTGCATTGGTAATTGTTCTTCTCCATATTCAACATTTCTAGTAAGAGCTAAGGCATTCAATTCCAAATTCAATGGTAATCTTTCTTCTTTTCTGTTAGCACTCTGTAAATTTGTTCGGTTGAGAAAACAAATGACAAAGGTAACCTACAGACCAACGTTAAGACTAGAAACTAGCCTTTCCAACCTAGAGAGGGCTCTCTCTGAGACTTAGTCTCTTACAGATAATGACTTTGACATTTTGGCTATATTTATTGCACTTGTGAAATGTTTCTGGATTTGTTGGCAAGGAAATACAAAACCTTGGGCCATGGATTCAACCTACTGAATGCGAGAGAAATTAATGACTTGGTAGATGAAACTTTGAGAGTATAAAGGCTAAGCAGGAAATGGTCTTTCAGTTCAAAGGTCGTTGTGTGTGGCGAAAGAAAGAGAACATAAAACAACCCATAGCACCATTGAAGATGAATTCTAAATTACTTAGAAGAAAACATAGAGTTTAAATGATGACGTCTAAAGCACCGCGCAATGAATTCTAGACTTATTAAACATTCCAATCTAAACAAAGGAAAGGTATGAATATATAGAAAATGGGAAGTACATACATAGATGGGATCACAGTACATCAAGCCACCACCATTAGAATGTTTTCTTCAAAGCCTCACGATTTCTGCACTATATTTCAATCGAGTTCAAAGATTACATTCAATAGTCTACTATCTACACTAATTTTCCAACCAAACCTGCTTACATTGAAAATATACAATATATAGAGAAAACTATGCCCCTCAGGCTACTATGCCTCAAACTACTTCTCCTAGAATTTTGGTTCCGGTTATTCCCTGCCAGATGACCTTTCAAATAGAATTTACTAAAAATGGAAACCCGAACGCACCCCATCATGTCATAATTGTTGTCTCCATTGTAATCATTCAGTCATAAGTAAGATTCAATCATCAGGAGTTGATGCATCAGTGTTTTCCCTTTGAGCAGTTTCCTGAATGATCGAGCACATTGTCAGAAACTCTGCCACCCAGTGTCACAGGCTCTAGTTGTTGTCGTGCGGTCACCAGCTGTAGTATGCACGTGGTGAGTTGGTGTGGTGGATTTCTGTTGGTTGTTTCTTGTGCGCTCTAGGTGGCAGTGATGGTCAAGGAACAATGCATCTCTCCAAAACTGTCATGTGTTTCGCCTACACTTGTCCTTCTCAACAGGTGGGTTCACAGCGTCTACGGGATGAATATCCATCGCTCGGGTGCTTGTGAGAATTCTTGTTTCTTGACAGGAAATAGGACATGAGGGGAGAAAAATTTCATGCCACATTCAAAAAGTCAAAATGGGGTCATGTCAATCATACCTCTAGCCTCACCTGCAATCTTAATACTATGAGTGCCTTCCTAAGAGACCAATTTTTTCTTCAAAAATTATTCACTTGTCTCCACAGGACCACATTCCCTTTAAGCTTTGTTTGAGCACTAGCAAGAACCACACGAATGTTCTCCATGGTTGGTCCACACTCCTTGAAGTGATCTATGGTTCTTTCCTCTGACATCCTTTGTTCCTCATGCAGCTGAATGATTACGTCTTGCGCTTCGTTGAGTTGTCTTTTGATCCAATTTTCATTCCCTTCTCGGCTTTGCGACACGGTCGTTTCGACAGTATTTTCTGCTAACTTTTTTCTCAATTGTCTATTCTCCTTATACAATTTGACAATACTGAGATTTGCTTGCTTCACTTGTTATGTCGGCTCCTGAACCTCCATGTTTTATTTTTATTTTTCATAAGCATTAGGTTAAGCATGAAGTTCATTCCATTTTATCATTTAACCATAACCATAAATGTTGCAGCAACCAAGATCACAAGAAGAAGCACCATGCAAAAGAATACAAAATGTATCATGGGAAACCCTTCTCAACAAGGGAAGAAAACCCAGCCAAATCCTTTGTTATATTCTTTAAGAGAAAGACCTTTACCACCAAGAAAGACCTAGCACACAAGAGGGTGCTCAAACCCTAGAACTCTAGTGCCCAAGAGAGGTGCGCACCTTTTGCCAAAGAAGTGTACTTGCTGAAATTTCCAAACTCACAAGAAAGATATGTTTCCACAATGGGAAACTTCCCTTTACTTATATTAGACTTGTCCTATCAACTGAAGTGTCTATTGGCTCAACAGGGCCAACCTCTCTAAGACATATTATAATTATTATTATTATTATTATTATTATCCATATTAATTATATTTTACATTTGTTATTAGACACAATAAGGTAGGGCCGACCTGTACCCTTTACATAACAATTAGGGTTATAGATAGGTCTTAATCTTGAACAATATATAACAAAGGATCTGATACACCCACTAGTGCTCATCCACTAGGGGCACATCCATAGGAATGCCATAGCTCTGATTCACTACATTACACAGAAGAACCAGATCTTCACACGTTCACATGTGCTTGTCCACAGGGAGATCCACTCTACATATCTTCTTTCCCACTGTCTCACACAGGATAATCATCTAGAGTATTCTCGTCAAATCTACTACTCAGAGGAGGCTAATACATCATCTTAATTTATGTTCTCATGACTATGCACCCAACATTTTGGGATTTCACACACTCACCTTGTTCTCAGCCACAGACATGTCCTAACTCAACAAATTGTCTTTTCCACTGGATAATCATCTGGATTTCTTATCGACTCTCTGAATGGAGGAGCTCATCTCCACGTTCCCAGCTTTGTCTCAGCCAGAAACCACATACCCTTCTTAGGGGATTTCTCTCAAGTTTGTAAGCTGAGAGAAACACTTCACATAGCTGCAATGATCCACACCTTTGAGGTTTGTAAGATGGAGAATGTCTCACATAGCTGCAATCATCAACACTCCCTCTCATCTAGGGAGGCATTCTTCATCATTCCAAGTCTCATAAGGATGTACTCTGAATTTTTCTTTTGGATGGAGTCATCAATACTCCCTCTCAGCTAGGAAGCCATTCTTCACCAAGTTTATTTGGTGTAAATGTTTGTTGTCTTCTCAGGTGTAGGAAGTTACTACAAGTATACAATTTTCCTCTGCATAATATCTCTGGCATAAGGATATTTCATCTCATTGTGTTTCAATCCATTAGGAAACACTGGGTTCTTTAAGGATATTTATACACGGCTCTTGGTTATCATCATAGGATCCATCTCATGATCAAGTAAATCTGTCGGAAGTTTGTGAAGCCACATTGCTTCGCACACTCACTGCTATATACTCTGCCTCTGTGGTACTCAAGGCCACAGAGTTTTGTTTCTTGCTGCATCAAGAAACCATGGAAAAATTCATGGTAGAACATCAACAAGATGTTCTCTTTCAATCCACTATACTTTCTGCCTAATCTGAATCGTCATATCCTGCAAAATCAAGTTCATATTGGACGCATATCTCAGGCCATATCCAATTGTTCCTCGTATATACATGTTTTGTTGTCATCTGGTGAGTCTGTATCGGTTGACTCATGAATAAGCCCATTCATTCCATGGCATGAATCAATTCTGGTGTTAACCAGATACATCAGTGATCCAAACAACTATGGATCAGTCTCGTCTGAATCATCATCAATCTTCTTCTTTAGATCCATCACGGTGGATTTGCATTCTGTCATACTAAACTTATTTAATATTCCCACTGTATATTTTCCTTGACTCGGGAAAATCTCATCGGTTCTTTGTCATACTTCTTGTCCCAAGAATTAGTGCATCATACTCAGGTCCTTCATAAAAATCAGAATTCAATGCTTGCTTGTTTTCAACAACAAGGCTTTCTGAATAAGTAATCAAAATCAGGCTCTTGTCACCAACACTGTAATAATATAGGTTTGGATCAACAATACTCTTGTTAAAATCCAAACTCATCAAGAATCCATCCATCTGATATGGTTTCCAACTCATGGATGTTAGTCTGAATGGAAGTGTATTGGGTTTACTCGATCAAGTGTCTCATCATAGACAACTTCCTCTGTTTGTGAGAAGCCTCTGGCTATAGATCTTGTTTTGTATTTCTTGACACTTCCATCAGTTTCATGCATGATCTTATAGATCCACTTTGGAAGTTACTACAGACTTCTCTTTCGGTCTCTGAATAATATATTATACATCATTCTTTAGGATATATTGGTATTCTTCTGTTATGGCATCTTGCCATACATGTTCTCCTATTGCGTCTCTAAGAAAAAGAGTTTCAACATCAATAAGGTATCTCATGACTAAAGGATAGCTCAAAAATCTCTTTTGATTTCTCAGGATGTGCCTTGAGAGGCTTGTATGTTTCTCTGCCTCCTGCAGAGTGGGTCTAGGTAGGCCTTTTAGTCCTTATTGCAATATCTCTGAACATGTCGACTGGAACAACAGGATCAACTGGGATAAAGTTTGTCTCCCTCTGAATTGTTGAAGGGGGAGAAGGTAATAGTCTTATTGTCAATCTCCATCTGATATTTTATGGATCTTTGAAAGACTTTCTCCTTTACAGGGACAACATTTCTGTTTTTTCTTGTATAATGAACAATTTAAATATGGTTTGGACTCATACCAGGGATAATGGTCCAAGTCTTTGAGAGCTCTTGTACTAGGAATAATATCCTCCATTTATTTGAAAAATGAAATCAACTATAAAATTATAGATCAAATGATTTACCTAGTTTGTAGCCATGTCCTTTTAGAGGAAGTACTTCTCCTCTCTCTTCTCTTCACTCATTTAAGGTGGATCTGGATCAATGTCGGCAGTGGAAGCATATTGTCTTCCCTTCTTTATGGTTGGACAATTTCTTGCAATGTGTCCATACTTGTCACATCTGAAGCACTGAATTTCTGAAGCATCTCTTCTTTGATAACCTGGATTGGATGAAGTATTTTCACCTTTAAATGTTTGCCTGAAATTTCTTTTGAATCTTCCTCCCTTCTTTGTATGAAGTGCAAGAGCATGATTTTCTTCTGAAGAATCTTCCACTTCTCTGTTTCTAAGTCTAAGTTCTTCTTGAGTGCAATCTGTCCATATTCAATCAAAGGTTGGTAGATCTTCTCTTCCACTGATACTTTGAATGAAAGACTCCCATGATTTTTGAATATTTTGGAGAGTGGTTAAGATAATATCTCTATCAAACATGATTTCCCCAATGGTCTCTAGTTGTTCTTTAATCTCTGATAACTTTATAAAGAAGAGTGAAAATGAGTCACCCTTTGTCATCTTGGTACTTAGAAGTTGGATCTTTAAGGTAAGAGCTCTGAGAGTGTTTTCACTTTCAAACATTCCTTTTAAAACTTCATACATATCATAGGTTGTATTCAGATTGGCAATACGAGGAAAGAGGTGATCTCTTACTGACTAGATGATTATTTTTCTTGCTTTGACATATTCTTCCTTTCTTATCTTCTTCTCTATATCTGTAGTTGTGGCTGGTAGAGCTTTAGTTGTCTCATCCAAGAGATCATCTTCTTTAAGAGTGACTAGAAGATTTGATTTCCAGGGACTGAATTTGCTTGCTCCATCAACCCTATCTTCTACTAAAGTTTTGTTCTTCATTTGATTGGTTTCTTCAAATTCTTTCCAACTAGATTTTGAAAACCTAATGATTAGGTTAAATTAGCAACCTTGGATTATATTGGACTTATGACTGCCAACAATCAATTTTATAGTATCACATAGATGCTTGTTGATTTAGGAAAACATTTCTTCATAAATCCAGAATTAATATTCTGCAGGAAATTTCGGCACCCTAGAAACCCTAGGGCCAAAAATAAAAAAAAATTGGAATTTCATTTTGAGAGCTTATAGAGATGCGTTGGAAGAGGTCATACTCTTCTATGCCAAAAGTAGCCCCAACGTCCAAGTTTTAAGGGGCTGAAACACCCAAAACAAGAGGATCGTACAGATTTTCTGGAAACCCTAGGAGGGTCGTACGGTTCAGTAGAAGATGTTAAGAACCAAAGACTAAATACAAAATCACCACAATAGATATACAAGAACAATATGCAAAACCTCCTCTATTACTATCAAACCCTTCAGGTAGGGCAACACCATACAATGGATCTTATTATGGAAGGGATCCTCTCCTGTTCACTTGCCTCTTCGAGGGGGCATCCTCCTATTGAGCTACCTCTTCAAATACAATAATTATCTTCATGTCTCATTACATTGTTTGAACCCCTTTATATAGTGCTACCATCACCTAAGAACATCTAGAGGAGGAATCTTCTATAAGTAGAACCTTCTAAGAAGTCCTCTTACATTTATTATATCTAATTACCCATTTATTATATCTAACTTCATAGTGGGCCTTATTTAATAATATAGTGGACCTAGTCCTGCCCATTGAATGACCTTCATTATTATCATTATGGGCCCTCCGGGCTACTACCTCTTTAGCTACCTTGTTCCATTCCCCTTGTGAAAGCGTTGTCCTCAGCGCTTGGTGTATAACTCATATACGAGGGTCCCATGGATAATTGTGGACCATAATGCGAAGAAGGCGGAGAATGAAGGTCCTATGTAGAAAGGAAAATCCTGCATGCTGGAAGTAGTCCAACCACCATTGTAATCAGGGTCCCATGTCTAAGTGCTCATGTGAACTCCAGGTGGAAGATTTTGGAACCCAATAACCAACTCAAAATGATGCTCCAAAGTGACACCTATCATGTGGATCCAAATGGAAGATCCATCCCACATAGTGGAAAAGGGTCATAGAAAAAATCTAGAAGGAATAATAATAGCTATAGTATATGCAGGATGGACACTGGTAGATTTATCACATTGATGCTCTCTGAAGGTGGATTAGAATCATAAAATAAAATGTAGAAAGTGGTTGTCATCAGAAATGACAACTATCTATATACCAATCATCCTGTCGACTCAAATCATACCAAGCATATATTTCTTGATTATATTTATCCATGATATCTTCCATAATAAATATATGTTGCATGTTATCCATTGAATTTTGAATACTACGGAAATTATCATTGAGACCATTTGCAAGGACATACTGTCAGCATCCAATGTGTCATACATTTTGGATTTGAATGCTTCAAGAATTCCCTTGAGGGTTTTGAAAATAGTCATATAATCACCCTATGAACTCTTCGTTCCAGCCATCTGAAAAAACCCAAAAAATAAAACGATAACTACTGCCAAAATCGCGGCATTTTCGAGGAGAAAAACCTTGGCATTGAATTTAAAATGCTCCTTCACTACGGACTCATTTGGCTGATTTTTTGAAATTGGGTGAAATTGTGAGAGGAACTCATATGTAATTTTTTTGGAAAAATTCGGCCTCCATATTCTACATAAATAAATAAAAAAATCATGCCGTCGTCCGCAGAAAAACCACGAGTGAGAGATTTTTAAACTTCAATATCTTGACTTCACGGATTTCTGTTTGGGACAATGTTTTTCAAATTGGGTTTTCTGAGAAACTCATATATACAACTTATTTCTATAAATTTTTTCAAAAATATATCAAAATTTAGCAAAGAGTCATGACCCTCTTTTCTTCTTCGAAAAAAAATGCAAAAATAAAAATATTTACCCACAATGTGCCTTCAAGGAAAGTGTTACGATACCACTTGTAGTACACCAAAAGGCTGAATACAAAATCACCTATGAGATATTACAAGAACAATATGCAAAGCCTCCTCCCATCACTATCAAACCCTTCCGGGTAAGAACCTTTCCTTACAATGTGGATCATATTATGGAAGGGATCCTCTCATGTTCACTTGCCTCTTGAGGGGCATCCTCCCTATTGAACTACCGCTCCAAACCACAATACTTATCTTCATGTCATTACATTGCTTGAACCCTTTATATGAATTACTACCATCACCTAAGAACATTCTGAGGAGGAATCTTCTAGAAGTAGAACCTAAGAAGTCCTCTTACATTTATTATATCTAATTACCCATTGTATATCTAACTTACCATAGTGGGCCTTATTTAATAATATAGTGGACCCTAGTCCACCTTGTTAATGATCACTGTATTATCATTATGGGCCCTCTTGGGCCCCCCTACCTCTCAGCTGCAACACAAAGAGGGATGACTAGTAAAAGATGGACTTGGTAGATGCTTGTGCAATGGGTTATTTCAAGACCCATGCTATGATACCATGTTGGAGTTTTCATAGAATTATCCCGAACTCAGCATGAATTTCATTCCATTTTATCCATTTAAACATAACCATAAATGTTGTAGGAAACCCATATCACAGAAGAAGCACCATGCCACCAGAGACTTTAAAGTATCTAGAAGCCTCCAATAAGGGAAGAAAACCTGACCAAATCCTTTGCTATATTCAAAATACCTTTACCACCAAGAAAGACTAGCACACAAAGGGGTGCTCCAAACCCTAGAACTCAATTGCCAAGAGGAATTCTTTCTTTGCCAAAGAAGTGTTTACTAAAATTTCCAAACTCACAAAGAAGATATGTTTCCTGATAGGAAACCAACTTTACTTATATTAGACTTGTCCTATCAGGCCGGAAGTGTTTATTGGCTCAACAAAGCCGACCTCTCTAAGACATATTATAATTATAATAATAATAGTGTGTATTATTATTATTATTATAATTAATATTATCCCGGATTAATTATCTTTTACATTTGTTAGTAGACCGCAAATAAGGTGGGGTCGACTGTACCCTTTACATAACAATTGGGGTTCTGGTGGAGTCGGACTCTTGAACAATGTATAGCAAAGGATTCAATACACCCACTAGTGCCCATCCACTAGGAACTGCGTCCACTCAGGGATGTCATATCTCTAATTCATTGCATTACATAGAAGAACCGGATATTCACACGTTCTGTGCTTGTCCACATGCGATCCACTCTACAAATCTTCTTTCCCACTTCCTCACACAAGAGAATCATCTAAAGTTCTTCTCATCATTTGTGTTGCTTAGGAGGCTAATACATCATCTTCATTTATGTTCTCATGATGATGCACCTAGGACTTTGGGGTTTCACATGTTCACCTTGTGCTCATCCATAGTCACGTCTTCTCTACAGATTTTATTTCCCACTGCCTCACACAGGGTAATCATCTGGAGTTTTTTCTCAATTCTCTGAATGGAGGTCATCTCTACATTCCATCTTTGACTCAGAAGGAATACATTACCCTTAGTAGGGGCTTTACTATCTAGGGTTTTATGGAATAGAGAAAAGACTTCACATAGGCTACTTGATGATGATCCCACACCTCATGGGTTTGTAGGCGGAGAATGTCTCACATAAGATGCAATGTCGATAGTTTTAGGTGCTCGTTAGCCTCATATTTCACTAAGTCCCTATCAAACCTTCAATGAGTTTAGCGAACAACGATGCATGGTAACTTCTTAGCCAGCATTGGGTGTATTGTTAAGCTAGAACAGATGCTCCTCAGGGCTTCTTGATCATCCTCAGCCTGCCTCTTTTCCAGGGCGTTGGTTGTTGGGATGACAAGTCTTCTATTGCTTTTTTCCTTTCCTCGGCCTCTTCCATTCTTGCCCCCACATTGTGAAAAAAAATTTCCCCTATGGGTAGAGGGAAGTCTCCTTTAGGGTCCATGGGGATGTTGACTGAAATTAGAAATGAATCCTAGTCTTTGTCCATCTGTCTCAATTCTTCGACTACTAACAACTTAATCAATGATATATAGAATAAGTTCTTCTTTGGTTGGTCTGCTTCGGCTTGGACATTGTCTTCCATTCCTCCTAGAGTTTGGTGCAAGAAGAAAGGTAAGTTGAAAGTCCTTTTCCTTATGAAAGGCATCAGCATCCTGATGTGATGTGGGTATGATACAGTAGGACCTTCTTTCAAGGTGAAATACCTTCTAATCACCTTTAGGATATTTTGGAAAGGATCCCAGAGATATTGGCTTGGAACGCCCACTCTGATTTTCTCGTTCATGTAGTTTGGCTTGATAAAGTCTTTGTAGCATAATACATCCAAAGGCATGCACTTAGACCACCTCTCACCATGGAGGGATCTTAGTCCACCGGCGGAAAAGACTTTATGTCACACGGAATGTGTTTGCAGTAGTCTGCTTGGCTCCATTAAATCGAGAGTGAACTATTCGGCCAGGTTACGCATTGTATCCTTGAATATTATTGCAATAGTGCATTCATTCGACCTGTTCAAAAGATGCCCTAGCATTCGGATCTTCGTTGATTAATGCCAAAACCTGAGGTTCCGGACCTTACAACTCTACCACTTTTCACCTTCTTTCTTATGTCTTGGGATGTTTTCATGATGCAAACATGTATTTGTTTCATGTGCACAGTAATGAATGATAACACCCTCTTTGTGCGACAAATGCAGATTGATATACTTCTTCGAGACCTGTTGGAATGGTAGTGACAGAAACTTTGTGCGACAATAAAAAACAACTCTAGGAGTACATTGCGCGGCCGCCAGGTACTATGAAAAATTTTGGTGCAGAAGGATGTCGATGTTGTGATAAATGGCCATGGTGGGCTCGTCCCAGTAGGGAAGCGCGACAGAAAATTCTGGTGTGGTGGAAAGGTGTTGAGATACTTGTGGCGGGCTAGGGAATTTGGATGTGGAAAGAAATTTAGTGTGATAGGAAATAACTCTGAAGAACAGAGGTTGACTGCGAGAAGAACTATCGGCTGACGCACTATCTCACAAAAAAATCCAACGGGACTCAAACCATGACTAAAAATGAAGGAAACACGACAATATTGAATGAACATACTCACAACACAACCGATGGAAATGGAAAGGGACCTGGGATTTGTAGGAAAAATCACAGACAATGCACAAACTTAGATGGTAAAGGAGAAGAATGCATGGTGACTAGTATTTATACTTGAACGGACAAGGGATGGAATCATGGCGAGAGGATGATAAATCCATGGTGAAGTTTGGAAGAAAGTTGAATATTTGCACAGAAAACTTGCACGATGGGTACACTTTGAAGTGTGCAAATTACAAATGATAAGAGTTGCAGAGCATACATGATATGGTGATCGTGATTTCTTAACGTTTTTGACTTCATAATTAGGTGATGATAGTCATTATATCCATCGAGCATTACCTTTATTCAAACAAATTGCCTTGACCTTTGGCACTTAAATTCCCTCTTTTTGACATGACTCGACCTTTTGGGAAAGGACGCTGAAGTGCTTTATGACTAATTATGACACCCTTTCCCAACTCAGGGCGGACACGCCCGCTAACGACTTCGACCAATTGGATTTATTGATTGCACGACTCACATGCTTTGAAACATGAACTACAACTCATCTAGGATTGAGTCTAATTGAAAAAATTACGGTGCTAACATCTTCCATACACCAAGGTATATGGGGAATTTCTAGTACTATCCTTTGGAATAAGACGACCTTGGCATAGTGCATCTATCAATTTCTTATGCCAATTTTTATGGTTTGGCTAATTTTCAACACGAGGATTTGAATAAATGTTTTGTTTGTTGACTCAGCCATAATTTTTCCTTGTGGGTAACATTTGGATGATCGTCCCATGATGATCCCATATTCTCCATGGAAATTTTAAATTTTGACTAGAATTTGAGCCATTATCGATTATGAAAGACATGTACCAAATGCGGGCCAGGATATTTTCTTTAAAAGGATTAATACTCACAGTCTGCATTTATTAAAGCAACAACTTCTTATAACTTGGTAAAATAGTCATTTGTAGTGATAATATAAGCATGTCCTTTACTCGAATTTAGATTTATTGGACCAATCACAACCAGGCTCCATTGTTCAAATGGTTTCTCTATTGTTATAGATTGTAATAATCGTGTGACTTTATTCATTTCCCTAAAATAATTTTCATGGAATACATTTTTGAATCATTTCATAAGCATATTTGAATATAATCGGCCAGTAATAACCAACCTGAATGATTATGTGAGTCGTGAAAACTAACAAATAATGTTCATCACAAACCCCACTATGAAATTCTTGAAGTATTTTTTTGGACTTTGGATAATCTAATCATATCAATAGAATCCCATCAAAATTTATCCAAAACAAAACTCTTGAGACCATTACATATTGGTTTGTTTTCATTTCCAAAGCTCTCCTTTATTTAGAACACATTTTAGGAGGAAATTGGCCATATTTCGGATAAAAAATTATGTCAGTATACCATTCTAATGTTGTTAAATGTGTTCCCTATATTACAATGTAAAATCCTTTGGGAGGAGAGTTGTTCTGCTTCAAGAATTCGATCATGAATTTACAAAGTCTGCTTATGACAACTTTCAAGGTTTAATCTCCAAACATATTCTTGAATTTGCTAACCGGTTGCCCGACTACCCTTCTCCGAGTTGTTGATTGAGCAACATCTTTATTAGTGAATCTAGAACATAGGAAATAATATGAACTAACAAGATATAATTCATGAAGTGGGATATTTCCTTGACCATGGAAAAATCTTGCTTTTTCAATTATTGAGTAATTTGGTTCATAATCATGCAAGGTCTTACTCATGAAAGAAATTGGAAGTTCTTATGATTTTTCATTTTTCTAGGTAAGGATGGAGACAATGGTTTTTTCAGAAGCGAATGAGTACAATAGAAATTATTTATCAAAGTCAGGGATGACAAGAACAAGGGCGATAGTAATGGAATAATTGATTTATGTGAAATCTTTTTAAATATTTTGTGTCCATTCGAATTTTTTTATTTATTCAATAGTTTATTTATTGGCTTGAAATTGTATGTCTGGAACAAACCTTGAACAAATTTTTTTTCCAAAGAAATATTGTACTCATTTTCTTGATGTAGGTGGGTTTAGATTATTTATTATGTTAATTCTCTCTAGATCAATGTATATTCCTTATTTTCTTACAATGTGACCCAAAAGATTTCCTTTTGATATGACAAACAAACATTTTTTGGGATTCAAATATATTCCAAACATTCTACATCTTTCAAAGACTTATCTAAGATGCTTCAGATGTCTTTCTCTTACTTTTGAATGAAATGTCAAGTCATCTTGGTAATCTTCAATAAATTTTACAATTGTATATCCTTGAAAGCATGGTCCAACGCTCTTTAGAATGTTGCACCTAAGAATTCGAACATAATCATACATCCCACATGGTGTTATAAATGTAGTTTTTGGTCAGTCCTCCTTAGCTACAAGAACTTGATTATACCACAATCCATCAACATGGACATGGGTGCAGAATCGGTGACTTTGTTGCAGCTGTGGGATCATATTGTCATTGATGCCAATGGTTTGATTGATGATATCATTGATTGATATAATTTGACATCAATCAATCAAACAATTGATTGATTGATGATTGATGTAATATAATGTGTATTTTCCTTGATGAGAATGCATAGATGAAGATAGATCATGAGTTGTCATTGATATGATGAAGATGGATCAATGAGTTGTCATTGATACACATGATTAAAAGATGGATCGATGTGGTTTCATTGGTATATGATGTAGTGTTGGAAAAATGTATAGATTAATCATTATATTATCGCAGTTGATAGGGTGCACAAATGGATGAATTCCAAAGTGGTCCCCTTATGGTGAAAGCTTTCACGGGAAGGCGGCGCGGATTGAGTTATCCCTAGAGAATGGTTGGAGGACCCATGCTCTCATTGTATTATCATGATTGATAAAGGTTCACAAATGGATGAACTCCAAAAGTGAGGTCCCCTTAGTTGAAATCTCATGAGAAGATAGCACTGCGGTGGAGTTATCTAGAAGAATGGTTGGAGGACCCATGCTTGTATTGAATAATGAGATGAAGGACATTAATTTGTCAAGGAAAATATCCTAGATATATATTTCTTGTCATTCCATTCACGATTGGTATGTAGAACATCACATAACTCCTCCGCAGTTAGAGAGTTATGTCCATAGGAAGTTGGAGAACCCGGGTTTGTTTGATGGACCCAAGTTTTGTTTGATGGAGGTAATGGTATGATTTATGATATATTTTCAGAAATACTATTATATATGGATGTACATGTCATTCCATTTAAATTGTTGTAATGGAGCGTCACATAACTTCTCGCGGTTTGATAGTTATGTATACGAACTTGGAAGAACTCACATGTCATCTAGAAGCCCCAAAAGGTCCAAAGTAGTCCAAAGAGTAGTTGAGGGTTTTAAAGGAAAATAACAAGTGAAGTTATGAGTGTGCTATAATTAAAAGTGAATGCAAAATAAAATTATTTAAATAATAAATTTAATGGAGAAATTAGAAGTGGGTTAACCCTAAAATAAGGAAAGTGGGGCCAAAGTGACCTAGAAGATGTTTTAAGGAAGCTACTTGGAGGTATAATTAAGAAGCAAGGCTCTCTCTCATTTTAAACACACTAGAGAATATTGAGATATCTATGTGTCTGGGAAGTGACAAGGATATCTAAGCCGAAATTAGAGGAAGGTGAGAAGAAAAGAAGGCCCAATCTGAGGAAGGATAAATTCTTTTGATGGTGCTTTCTAAGGTATGTTATTCTGAGGTCATCTGCATTTTCTCTATAACACTTTCTATAATGATTGAGGCCAGGTGAAATTGCTATGAAATTGAGAAAACATGCAATTATCTGTGGTAAAAGAATTCATCTTGTGGGTCGTTGTATTTGGGAGTTACACTCTATGGAAAAAAAAGTTTGTGGCCAGTCTTGAAACTAATCAAAGCAGTGTTTTAAATTAAATGGCATAAATTATTCATAAAAGATTCAAATTCAATGATACCAAATGTGTTGGTTAAGGGATAGGATTAGTATGTTTTGTAATATTTTAGATCAATTCAATGAATATTTTATGACCCGCTCTACATAATTAAGCTCTCCTAGAATAAATTGAGAATTGACAAGGTATGTCCATTTTCTATAACTCCTTTACGAGAGGTTCCAAGTAGTGAAGCTTGGAGGAATTGCATAAAACACCTTGAAAATTTTGTATCAGTTTCAGATCTTTATTCATTCTGATAGAGATTATGATTATTTCAAGTTAAGGTTGTTGAGCTAATCAAAACTAGTCATGGTTGAGACAAGTAGTTGATGAGTTTAAACATACATAGAGGTGTAGTTGATGATGTTGGGTACATATTTATGAGTCATTGTTGAGTAGTATTTGACACATGATTGGTATATACTTGTTACATGGTTGGATGCACTTGTTTATGGTATAGGTTGATTACGGGTTGTTTGTCACAGTTTGTTTATGGTACAGGTTGATTACAGGTTGTTTGGCACAGGTTGGTGCATGGTTGATGCACTTGTTTATGTTGACAGATTGATATCTGTTGAGGATTGTTGCCTCATCTCAGTTGGTGTTGAGAATGTAAGTTGAGTCTTGCACATAGAGCTAGTGCTCTTGTAGAGTTGTACTCTATTCATTTGTTGCTAAAAAAAACCCTGAATTGAAGTCCATAATAAAAAGAAAAATTGTACATACATCTTGTGTTCTTTGTGTTCCTTGTGGAGATGATTTGTTGATGATATGTTGTTGACATATGTTGCTGATATGTATTCACATTTAACTGATTATAAATGACAACAATGAGTAATGAGAAAATGTTTAATGTTAACTAAGGAGTTTTTGTGTAAGAGAGAAGTTTTGGGAAAAAGATCCCCACACTCATTCACCCCCCCCCGCCCTCTAAGTGTGGTAGGTGTGTCCAACAACAACAACATATCCATATTGGGGAGTGTATATTTATCTTTGATAATTTCTCGATTGCAATCTTTGAAATCAACTCAAAGGAAAATTTCCACATTCTTCTTTCTTACCACCATGGGATTGAAAATCTATTATGAGTGTCTGATTGAAAAAACTTTACCAGCCTTTTTAAGTTTTTCTAGCTCTATTTTCACCAGAGGCTTTATCTTGGGATTTATCATTCTCAATTTTTGCTTATAAGGTTTTGATCCCTCTTTGAGTGGTATAACATGTTGGAAGATATATTTTTCATATTCTTTTAAGTCATCATAACTCCAAGAAAAGATGTCCTAAAATTATTTGAACAACTGAGTATACTGTTCAATTCTTCAGTGGTGCAACTAGTACCAAGATTTATATACTTTGGAGAATCAAGAGTACGTTGATTTTATGTGTCTCTTGAACCTTCCTAACCGATGGTTCTTCTTTTGGATCCAAAATATTCATTTGATCATCTCTTGTAAAAATAGATTCCAATCTGACATAATTCTTTGGAGTGGGTACAAAATTTTGATCATAAATTTCCTTTTGAGGATCTTGGCTCTCTTCTGAATCATCTGACAACATCGAGTCATTCTCAGTGAGGAATTTTGCAATATGTTCATCATTTTAAAAAACTAGATAATATTTTTTATTATGAGGTATTGAAGGCTGAAAAATTGTCTTGACATGAGAAGTACTTTGATTCTGAGAATCATCTGAATTGAAGAGAGATGTAGCTACTTCCAGTGAATCAATTTTTTTATTCTTTTCTCAAGGGATGAAAGAGAAATTAAAAGAGTTAAAATAATCCACGAGTTCACATACTCTTCTTGCATAATGTTTCAATTTTTCTTTCTTGATTTTGTATTTCTTCTTGATATCGTTGGTAACCAACTCTAAATCACCAGTCACTACCAGATTTTCTACTTTCATTTGAAGGGCAAGAATCATTCCTTGAATCAATGCTTCATATTCAACTTCCTTGTTGGTACAAGGGAATTCTAATCTGATAGCATGTGGATAGATACCAGATTGAGTAGATACCAATTGAGAAATTTTAAAAACAATACCAATTCCATTTCTAGACTTAGAACAAGTGCCATCAAATGACATTTTCCAAAAACCTTGGAAACAAATTTCTTCATCTTTCTTAAGTGGATTTCTTTTCTCTGTACTCAAAACAACAATCTAGCATCAACATAATTTTGCATTACTTTATTTTATTTTTCCTTAAATGATATTGGCTTTCTATGCTCTCGAGGAACTCGAATCATAGTCCCATCTTTATTTGGAAGCACCATGCAACTTCCACCATTCATGATATACCCTTCAATTAATGAGCATTGGTATCTTCCCAAGACAACACCATATGTTGGAGGTAAATCCACAACTATGATAGTGAAGACTGTTGTAATATGAGGTGTTGCACTTATCCATGCACATAAATGTTTTATTTCACCATAAGTTGGGAATTTTATTGACTCTATGGCATATATGATTTCATCGGTTTCATAGTATTTCGTACATTCCATTTCAAGAGTTTCCATCACAGATAGTGGCATGATATTGTTAGTGGATCCACTATCCACTGAAAATTTGTGTAATGTGAAATCATGATTTTATATGGATATATAAAATGGTGGGACTTTTCCCCTCGGCCAAAAGATTTTCTCTTTGTTGAGGTATCTTGATTACCTCTATGAATGGTGAAGTAATTCGGAGCTTGGATAACTCATCAACCAAATTATAATTCATTTGAAGTGGAGTCTTCGTTTTATTAACAACTGGTTGTTGTTTTTTTGTTTATGGAGCATTAGATTTTTCCTTTTCTTTTTCAATATGTTCCCTTGTCTTGAATTTATCTACTTGTGTTATAGTATGAACAACATTGTCTTGTGAACACTCGGTATCTTATTTTTCATCAAAAATATAAAAATATGACGGTCCTTCATCCATTTATACTGATTCCAAAACTCGGTCTTGGTTGATGCATGTTTCTTGATAAAAAAATTCAACATTTTCTTCTAACACAACAACATTAGGATTTGGAACTCTAGGTGCTCTTGGTCTATGTTATTCAATTCTCTCATTTCTTATTCTCTAATCATGTAATGGAGCTCTCATGTTCGGATTTGGTGGAATAATATTTTCATCCCTCTTGAGTTTAGTAATCTCATTTTGCATTTGTCTAATCATTCTACTCATCTGAGCCATCTCTATATTTTGTCCTGTTTCTTGGGCAAATCTAGGATCATTTATTACATTTGGGGAACTCCTTAGAGAATTCCTCCCACAATTGCTCGATTCTCATAACTTCTGGAAGTAGATGGTCCTTGAGGTGATATTGACATACTGGTCATTTGTCTTTGCACTTTTCCAAGAATGATCTCAGGAGTAGAATTGGTCTCTAACATGTATTTTCCATTTGTGTTTCCTTCTGGATTGCTTAATTTAAATCATTTATTTGTGAGGCTCTGATTTCATAATTCACATTTGAAGGCGTGACATTCTTATAACATATGAAAATGATAGGATGATTTGGTAGTTGGGCTTCTCGTATTTGATTCAATGTCTTAAAGAATCGTATATTTAAATATGTGTTTATTTCCCCCTTTTTGAGATGGATTTGGGTAAATAGAGTAACCAAAGTATGATATACAAAATGTGGTGCATACATAGTCATGAACATACTTTTCAAATCATCAAATGAACCAATTGATTGAGTTGGGAGGGAAAGTTACCATTCATAGGTTGGACCTATCAAAGTTTGTAGAAAAAAATTGACCATTACATCATCATTTTCAATCAAATGAATAACACAGACACTTAAAAATTGATCCATATGTCTTTTTGGATCCATAATCTCATCACCTGAAAAGATAGGCAAAACTCCTTGAGGCAGGGTTGGAAATGTGTGTTGTTCTCCATGTAAATTGAGTGGGATGGACCTAGCCCTTCATCTAAGATTTCTTTGTTTGTAATTTCTTTATTTTTCTTCATTAGGATTTTCATTTCTTTGTTCTTCTCGCTCACCCATGATTAGTATTTCAATTTTTCAGATCTTGAAATTTGGGCAATTTCTTGAGTGGAAAGATTCTTACTTTTGCTTTTTGTTAATGGACCCTTATATGATTCCAACTTTTCTTAGATCTACATCTATCTTCTTTGTCTCAAGGATATTGTTGTTTCTTCTTCTTGGGAAAGGACTTCCCAAGTTCTTTCAAGTTCAGTGTTGGCGCGAGATTGGAGACTAGGGTTATCTTAATTTACGAACAAAGGTATCATTGTAGTCTCGCAGCGCTGGCACTTTCAATCTTCCATAAGGGAAGGAGGTCTCACCTGAAGTGCAGTTGATATAGGTGTGAGAGTGAAGGGAGTCAAATATAACACCTAGGTGGGAGAATCACAATCCAAACAGATCTGAGCACATGAGTATAAAAGGTTTTAAACATACATCATAACTGGAATAGAAGATTCATATGCATAACCCATGGACAAATTCCTCTGGTGAGAGTATTCCCAAGCATTAATTGAAAAAGTAAAATAAATGGAGATAACACTTGCGCAAATGAAGGTATTAGCATTCACACACAATTAAACAATTTTTATCCCCAAATAACACTTCTTATCTTTTCATTACCCAGATATCAAGACTAGTATACAATAGTTGGATCTTATATGAGCGGAATCTCTGTAATTACATTTCATGATTGGTTTCATCACAACCTTGGAAACAATACTAAGACTAAATACATTACACATACAACTCTCAGTACATAAAACTAGGGTTGAGATAGCTCAAGGTTCTACAATTGAAAAACTTCCACATCTATAACAGTAATCATAGCATTAACAACACTATCAACGTCAACATCTGCAACAGCCTTGTCCCATTTCATAACTCCTTGTCTTATAGATTTCCATAGGACTTCTTGTTTCGTTCGTTACAACTTCTTTATTCTGCATCTTCTTGGTTTCCGCTAGAAGGTTTCGACAATTTCTCTTGTTCCTTCAATCTAGTGGACAACTGCATTCATCGATAACACTCTAATTTATCAATTTTCATTGCTCAGATCCTTTGTTGGTGCATTGTGTTTTTCCGCAACACACTCTAACTACAACAACACTGGATCTTTCAAATTTGATGGCCCAACAGGGCCCCGACCACAACCCTTGACTCACCCTGAGTCAAGTCTCTCCTTCCTTGTTTTGTTCCCATTCAAACTAAGGTTCTAACTTAGGGACAATTTGAACCACCTTTTGCCTAAACCTATCATACCGATCGACATGATATTTCCACTTGTGCATCAAGATCGAAACTCTAGAAACGAATTCTTATGCTGTGTTAACATCCAGGACTGAGGGCTTTGTGTCCATCATTTTTTTCCATTAAGATTCTTCCGCTATGTCAAGTTGTTGGATATTAACGTAGGTGTCTTGGACCGCTGGCTTGAAATCCTAGAGTTCCTTCTTGGCAGCCTTATTGGTGTCATACAAAGTGTCAAGGCATTTATTGGCCCTTTGGGTTTCAACAAATTTATCACTCTGCTCAAGGGGATTGGTGATCAACTTCATCTCTCGGTTCATCAGTCGGTTATGGGCTCAGAGGTCCTCCAATGGTTTAGTGCGATGCTCCAGTAAACCAACCCAGTCGTTGACTAGCTCGAAGAGGTGACTACACTTTGCAACCCGTTGATGTAAATAACTATGCCTAGCATCGCCCTCTACAACAACCTTGGAGATTTTCTCTAGCATATCCTTGGGATACTTTCGTTCCTTTAGCCAGATAGCCTCTAGTTGTGGTTAGAGGTCCTAAGTCATATCTTCTATAGGGGTCCATGCCTCAACCAAAAGATCAAATCTGGGTATTAGCGCAATCTGGTTGTGGTCTTCTGGGAGTTTAGGCGTTATCTTGAAAAAGGTAGGCCAAGCATCATTGATCCTGCTATACATTTCTTCAATAGTGTAATCATTAGTTTCTTGTATGCCTCGTTCATAAGTTGTTGTTGCGTTAGTTGAAGTAACTCTCTTTTTCAACTATTCAACCTGATGTACTAAGTCTTTATTTGCATGTGTTACAACAAAAATTCTTTATTCTAGTTGATCTGCAGAAGTCCTCACAAGATGCAAAAGTTGAGGTGTATCCCAAGAAGATAGATCAGTACTCATAGTAGCTGGAATTAATGGGATTCATGTTGCAAGTGGTTGGACATTTGCAATGGATTGTTTAGAAAAACTAGGAGTACCTGCACCTTCCAGGGTAGGAGACTGAGCTTTATGGCTTCTCGAAAGCCTAGACTATACTTCTGGTGGTATTGTTACGACAATCCCTTGTTTCTCCAGATAGAGCTCTAGTAGAGCAAGACATTATTGCGGGTTTTTAAAAATTGGAGTGACTTATTCCTTTAAGGAAGTCGTGCTCTATGTGGAATGGGTGTCGTCTTGGCCATTGAGTGGGTCATTGAAGATGTCCACATCCATCTGGACTTGTGTTTTTGGCTCTACAACTAGTTGATGGCTAGAGACAGTCTTTGAGCCTTTATCCAAAGGACCTAGGGATTACGAGACATATGGTATAAAAATCATGAGGAGAGTAGTGGTAACACTAGCAGGTATACTAAAAGGATCAACATGTTCAAGAGTTGTCGTGTGTGTGTAGGATAGGGATGGCAGATTCGAGGTTTAGTCATGAATGGTTCCACCATTTTTTTGACTAAGGACTTCCTCATCAACAGTAGTAGATTGGAATTTCTCAGGTGGGTCATCTAGAATATGGATGATTGGAGGCATAGAGGTAGTTGATGTTACTTAAGGGTTCTTAGTGCAAACCTGAGTCTAGGTAGTGAATATCGACGGTGGTGGAATCGAATGAGACATTTGTGGCAGTGAAGACATAGGGGTAGCCTCAGTATTAATGGGTTCACCTACTGGTTTCGTAGGAGAACTTTTTATCAGTTTCTTTAAAGGAAAAGCATAGGAAAGGACTTCCTGGAACTACTTACCAGATATTTTTTCATCATACAGAATTGTTTAAAGGGGGCTCGGTAGTGGTCTTTGTGGTAATTTTTCTTCATCAGCCTCCTCATTCTCCTCATCTGAGCTGGGAGGGGTTTTATCCCTTTTACCTGAAGTGGCGGAAGCAGCTGATGTCTATGCAGGAGTGGCTCGGAACGCAATTGTTGGAATAGTGTATTTGATCCCTTTCGGAGTCTCTTCTCTTACGACCCATACCCATATTTTGACTTCTTTATCAAACATGGCGTCATCCAGGTAGAAAGGAAGAGGATTCATGTGGAATAGTGTAGGATACTCTCCCAATGGGATAATGAAAGTATGGTCCCAACCCATCATGGACCAAATGTGGTGTGTGTGGTTGTTGAGGATCGATTACAAAATCCTCAACTATTGGGTAGAATTAACCATGCCGTCATGCCATTGTGCAAAAGTGGCATTATGTGCGTCAAGATTGGCAAGAAGTGACTTTGTGTTCCAGGGATCGAACAACTTGGCAATCTGGGTATCAGTCATGTTAGAAAGATCCCTCCCCTATGGAATATTCCAATTCCACATTGCGAACACAAGTTAGCAGCCATAGATAGAATATGTCATGTGATTGTGAACATCTACATAAGCCTAGAACATCTCTGTCAACAAATATTTGCACCAATTCATCCTAGTGCCATTCTTAAGGAATTTTTCTATTGTTATGGCTTTCAATGTGCATTCCCCCTTTGTGTAATTCTTCATCACTTTTCCTGTGATAATGTAGCAGGCACACCATATCTACTCATCGTTGATGAGCTCAATAAGAGAACCTCAACCTCCCCATCAAGTGTTGTATTTGTCATATAGGCTTAAAGTACCTTTCTTTTGGCCATGCTTTCTTGAGCCTTGGAACCCATCCACGACATCTTGGCCATCCATGGATAACCCTGTCAACTAATGTATGCCCACTACATAGATAGGGTATCCCCTCTCAAGCCACAACGTGCTATTGTGCACTCGGATGATCAAAATTTTAGTTCACTTGGCAACCTCTCCAGTGGTGTCGAACATTGGAAGGTCACTCAAACTCATTAAGGTACTTGCTCGCAGAGGTAGGAAGTCCAACTTCCATTCCCAAATCATAGTGAGATCTTGTAAAATAGTGCAATCCATGAAGGCATGGATGTCCATTAGCGGGAATTGGATGGGATCTATGAAGTCTACGCCCATTAGATGAGTGTGCTCCACATTTCTGTGGATATTGTCGATGACAAGGACATGAGGCTCAATTAATTCCTCAGGGACGACAACTCTAACTAGTGCAGCGACCTGGATAGAATCTTTGGGGAGTGACCCCTTACTAGCAGTGTGAACCATCCTGGCATGGTCTCAATGATAAATGAAACAGATAGGGGGACGGGGTCATAGGGACCAGTTCATAGATTACACAGGGGAATACATGACTAATTATGAACTTTGTGCAAAGAAAACAGAAAAACCTTATCGGTTTGATGAACGAGATGTTTATAGACTCTAAACGAAAGGTGATGGGACAATGTGCATTGAATTTCACAGGTTGACAAGAAATAACATTATCATTGGTAATATTTGTTACCACAGTGAAATATGTGATGGGGTTTGTGCAATTAAATGCATCGGTGGAAAGTCAGTGATGGGACATTAGGAAAATCCAGAAAAGAAATGACTTCACCAGCAGTGAACTGAAAATGGGTGGAAAATTGGTAACACTAAACTCGATTGCGTCTAATAGCAATGAACAAGTCAACAATAGTACTAATGGCTTTTAACGAACCATGTGATAGCACGTGGGCACAAAATTTGAGCTTTGAGCAATGGTAATGATGAGTAGAAGTGAGAAAGACCTCCCCGACCACGAAGGTGTTATCTGGGCAGGATAATTTGAAAATAACTCGTAGAATCTAAAAATGAATAACAACCGTACATGTCAGTGTGTAACCAACAACACAGGAAAACAACAAGTTAATTGAAATCCTACTTACTATTGCCACTCTTGACACAAGAGGGTTGCACAACAATGCTTATTTAGAGTAGATGTAGGGTTTCAGCGTGTTCCATTCACCCAACTAGGATAAAGGATACCATTGAGTTTTGCAAGTATGACTTATCCAGATTCACGTACCTCCAGAACAATAAATGACCCAATCCAATGCATTTGTAATTTACCAGGATGATATTGGTATTTATTGTTGTATAGTAGAACCATATCTCCTTGTGCAAACAATTTTCTTTTGATATGTCGATCATGCCAAACCCTCTGGCGAGCCTTTTCCATTGTTTGATGAAAGTATGCTAAAAATATGGCTTCATCAAACTGCATCAATTATGTAACTCTAGATGTGATGGATTCATCATCAGTCATCTTGGCAGCTTGAGCAACGAATGGACTTGGTGATATAAATTCAGTGGGTACCATGGCTTCTCGTACATAAATAAACTGGAAAGGGGTATACTTATGTAATTTCTTAGTGGTGATCCGATAATCCCAAATTACCACTAGAACTCTTTCATCCCAGTCTTCACAGTTTGTGTAACATACCTTGGTCAATCCCTTTTCCATAATTTTGTTGAATGCTTCCACTGTATCCTTAGATTTTGGATGGTAAGGGTTTCTCTTGTGGTGTTGAATAAAAAATTCATGGGTGAGGGTAGCTATAGTTCTATTTATGAAATTCACACCCTGATCATTGGTTAGACTCTGAGGGAAACCAAATCGAGTAATGATATTTTCAAAAATAAATATGGTTGCTTTATCGGCAGAACAATCTCGCATTGATGCGACTTCAACCCATCGTGTAAGATAATTTGTTGCGGTAATGATGTACCTTGCCTTGGAATTTCACGTTGGTGGGCTGATAGGACCAATAAAATCGACATCCCATTTTTCAAATGCCTGTGTTGAAACACACACTAAGAGGGGGGGTGAATTAGTGTCTAGAACTTTTGGCTACTTTTCACACTTTCATAGATTAACTAAATTAACTAAATAAGTTATATGCAGTTCAATGAATTATTCATAAACATGTATAACACAAAATGTATGAAGTATATAAAATATCATTATTTTATTTATTTAACTTAAATGAATACAAATAAAATCAATCCTTTAATATCTTCAACTTCAACTGAGTATGAGAGATCCAACTCTCTAATACAAGACCCAACTTGTAGTTCTCAAATCCAACTGATAAATGAGGAATCCAACCCTCATAACAAGACCTGGCTTGTTGATCTCAGATCCAACTGAGATGTGAGGAATCCAATCCTCATGACAAGACTCATCTTGTAAACAGGAACCAACCTAATAGAATGAACTTTCATTCAATCCATTATATATATATCCACCAAGACACTCTTCTTCCCTTCATATTCCTTTACTTATATAGTCCTCCAAAGGGTGCCACTTTGAAACAATGTGTCCTTTTGGAATGAAACATTGCACCCCTTCATTTAATTAACACAAATGGTAATTTTTGTTAATTGATTTTTGTACACCAATTTAGACAATGATTTTCGTATGAATATTTTGGAGTCATGGAAATGAATTTTAAAATTCAACGACATGGGCTTTTTGTAGAACTTGGACAATTAATTGACACTCAAGAAATTTCCCCAGAAAGTGTGTGAGGTGCTCGTCATAGGAAGTTCTTTGAAGGAAACTTGCCTAAATTTTCCTTTCATCGTCGGATGCCAGATCGACTTCAGTATATATTACCTTTTCGTGAATGTCTAAATCGACCTCTGTATATCTCCTTTGTTGGTGATTATTTAAACTCAACTTGTAAACATTTTGCTTGATGGTTATATTAAAATCGTTTCCCTCTCAACTATTAGTCACTAAATATTTGACTCGGTTTCACCCTTTTTTCGTATTTTCTTCCTCATTCGACCAACAAACATATTTTTGGTTGACTCGACTAGGATAAATTTCTACTTGAGTATTTCAATTCTAGTTGACCCATCTTGCTTCAGCCTCAACCTGACTTGTATTTAAGTTTTCTTCGACTTTGACCTTTAGGTTACTTCTTTCTTGGACCAACTTGACTTGGAAGAAAATTGACTTGAGAAATTTGACTTTGGTCATCTCGACTTGCTTTGGCCAACTTGTATTTCTTGACTCAATTTTCCTTCGAATTCGACCTTCAGTTGGTCAACTTGTCTTTGACTCATCTTGAAATCAATTGACTTGTCTTCTCCAACTCCCATCAATCTACAGGCTTTCAGTCGGTCGACTTGTCTTTGACTCGTCTTGCAGTCAATCGAATTCCAGATAGTAGAACTTATTGTTGTTTGAATTGACTCGACTTGTGACTCGATGGTGTCAATGCTTCCTCACCAAACATCCTCCATTGACATTATGTCTCATCTTTGGACTCTTCTTCAATTGATATTTTATGAATCACTTTTAATGAACCATGTCTTATTAACTTCTTTATTTGTGATTTGTATGGATCCATATTGGATTATCCATTTACCTTTTTTATCTGGACAGTTTCTTCACAGTTTCTTCTTTTGTGCATGGATGTTAATGACACAATATCAACCTTATACAATATAAGATGAGTGTATCAAGCTCATACAATATACTGGTCAATATTATCTTTCTACTGATATTTAAGTCACCTTCATAACATTATATCCAATATTGGCAATTCTTGACATTATGTCCAATATAGAAAATGCTTGACATTCAAGTCACCTTCATAAAAATATGTCCAATATTGAAAATTCTTCTCAAACCAATCAATCAATGATACTTCACCTATTTATCAAGGTTGACATCAATGACAACCAAATTTCCAACAACCTATAGAGCCTGAACAAGGTGTAAGGGTAGCTCATCCCTCTGTGAGGGATTACCTACCCTTTGACAAACATCGTATGCCCTGCCATATGATTTGGCGTCCTTAAACACTGTAGGACACCATAACCCGTCTTGTAATATCTTTAAATTTGTAGCCTTACGTCCAACATGTCCTCCTACAACTTCGTTGTGGCATTCCCAAAGAATATCATATCTCTCATTATCTAAGATGCATCTTCTTAGGATATTGTCCAAACCCATCTTGTACAATTGTCCTGCGATAAGATGATAATCCATTTCCTGAAGAACAAGATAGCACTTCTAAGTTGGGGAATAGTCCTTCGGGGCTTTTCCAGTTGTGAGGAACAATGAAATGTCTAATAAGTGGTCTGGGATAGCTTCTATGCGAAACAAATCTACATCTGGCAGTTGGTCATCAACAAGTCCACCACTTTAGCCACTTTCTAGCCTTGATAGGTGATCGGGTCCCACATTTAACTTCCCAAGTTTGACAATAACTTCAAAGGAAAACGCCTGAAAAAGCAATAACCATCTACAAATTCTTCCTTCTAAGACATGTTTGTTAACAAGATATTTTAAAGAAAAATGATTAGTGAAAAACTTAAAATTACCCCCTAATAGATAGTGTCTAAACTTTTGTAAAGCATAGACCATGGCCAAACCTTCCCTTTTTGTTGTGGTGTAGTTGTGTTTGGCTTGAGATAGTTTTCGACTCGAAAAATAGATAGGATGGTCGATATTCCTTTCTTCTGGTTGCACAAGGATAGCACATAGCACAACTCCAAAGGCATCAATATGGACATGAAACTCCTTCTGCCAATTCGGGTAAGTCAAGGTGGGTGCATAAGTAGTCTTTTATTTTAACACATCAAAGGATTTATCATAGTCTGGAGTCCAATGGAATCCTTCAGATCTTCTTAACAATTGTTCCAAAGGCGTTGTAATAGATGCATAATTGTGAATGAACTTGTGGTAATATCATGTGTGACCCAATGTATATCGTAGTTGCTTTACATATATGGGGGGTGGCATATTAAGGATGACCGCAAATTTTGCGGGATCAATGAGTACCCCTTCTTTGCACATGATATGTCTAATCAGATTCCCAAAGGGTACACTAAATATACACTTTTTCAATTTCATAGAAATTTTCAATTGCCTACAACACTCAAACATCAACAGGAGCATATAAATATGTTCTTTCAGTAGACTATAAATTGTCCAATCATCCATGTAGACTTCCAAAAACTTATGGATGAAGTCATAGAATTATACAATGACTATCCGGGAAAATACCATTGGGGTGTTCTTCAACCTAAAAGGCATGACATTGTAAGAAAATGACCCCCACTCAGTAGTGAAGGTGGTATTTCTCTTATCTTCCTATGCAATCTGAACTTGATGATAGCCGAAAAATCCATTTGTAAAGAAGTAGGCTTCCTTACCCACCACTTGGTCTAAAACTTCATCATTGAAGGGAGTTGGGAATGGATCCTGGACACAGGCAGATTTCAAGCTCCTATAATCGACACAAACATGAATATCCTTTGTGCCCTTCTTATTCTAAATTACGATGGGATTGATCCATTCTTCCTTGTCAACAGGGAAGATTAACCCTTCTACGAGCATGCGATCAATCTCATTTTTAACTTTCTCCTTAACTCGAGGATTCAACCGATATGGTATGTGCTTTATAATTTTTGCATTAGGTTTTAGCTCTATGTTCATCTCTCCTAAGTTTTCATTAATTCCTTTGATCTAAGAGAATTTTTTCAAGAATAGGTCCTCGTACTCGCACAATAAGGCTTGGATTTCAATCATGGTCTACTCATCCCAGTAGTCACATATGGAAGCTATCGTGGGATGGTCTTTACTACCTATGTTTACCTTGTGCAACTTCAAGGGTTCAGTGTAAGATCTATTAGATTTAGTTGGGAAAATGTTTTTGACAACTCTACTTCTTTCAGACTCCTTAAATGAAAAATGCCTAAGGTATTCTAGGTTGTCTAGGCCGTTAGGGTCTGTATCAATTTTAATACAATGCGCAGGTAGACGGGTAGAAAGAGGAGTAGGGATAGAACAAAGAAAATGCTCATGTGTGGGGCATAATATGGGTAGATTGGTAGCCTTTAGTTCATCAGTAAACAACTATTTTTTAATATGATGCAATACTAAAGTGATTTCGGGAGACTTACCTGAAAATGAGAAATCTTGGGAAAAAAAAATTTGGAGTTATTCCCAACAAGTGGTTTTACATCTGATCTCTTCGTGTACAGACCAAGTAGTTGAAATTTGTCCCAATGAATGAACAAACTGGTGCACCCAAAACTGAAGAGGTAGTTTTGTCGTTGTCCATACATTGATACATTGCTCAATGTGCTCTCTTGGGTCGGTTGTCCACTCGTATAGTTTGACCGATAGTGTGTGATGTTGCAACTTTTATTCTGAACTCTCTGGATGGCCCTAAGATAAGGATTGAAAGAACACTACATAACGATTTTGATCTGATCCCATGAAGGAAAAGTGATTTTATGCATCGCTCACCACCTGGCTGGGGTTGCGCGCAGGGATATATATAAAGCCAATATTCTCTGATCTATCCCAACCTTTTCCTCCATTTCAACCAAAAATTTGTGTAACTAAGAGACACCATCATAGACCATATGCTCTTTGAGTTCATTCCCAATCCATATGGACACTCTAACGGTTGCACAACTTCTGGAGAATTTTTCATACCATCCATGTTGCCAATTCTCAAAAGATTCCTCTGAGTCCTTTCCCAAAAATTGAATACTTTGCTAACCCACAGATCCATCTGCAATGGGGTTAATGTAGTTCCCTCATTTTCCTGTAGTAACAATATACAACTAATCTAAGATGCATAGTTCCATGTTCTCCTTAGAGGGATTTGTATACCTAGGACCCTCATACGGATCCAAGGACTGGATGAATTTTACTCCATCCAATTCAAAGATCATGCGCTCCTTTTTTAGGTCAATGTTAGAGTACTTGTCGTAGGCCCTGTCAATTCCATTCAAGGCAGGATACGATTCCATCTGCCCCATGATCTTAATGACCTCAAAGTATTCCATGGTCTTAACCCCTGCAATGTCCACCTCAATGTTCTCCAACCTTCCCACAGGGTAAATGCAGTATTGGTTGGACATGCGCAACTGGATGGGCGAATAAGCCAACATGGGTTTTCCCATTGCCTCCCATTTTTTCTTGGGGTGGATGTTAACATTTGAACCCAAGTCCATCATAGCATCATTGATCTCATAACCATCTATATGAGCATTTAGTCTAATTTCCCTACCAAACCACTTTTTCCTTCTTTGTACCTCACTGTTATTTCGTTCTAGCAGGTTAGCAACAATGTGTTTCCCTAAGTTTATGCCAATTCCTAGAGTGATTCTGATGGTATTTCACAATTTCTAGGTAAGTTGTTCATTCTCCAAAATATCATAGAAAATTTGCAACCACAAATTAACAGGCTTATGTGATCCATCTACTGAAACCGTGGAAGATCCAGGGTTCTCCGAAACTACCCTGTTGATCCTGAACTATGGATTCATCATATTCGGTGTTGTCGAGTCAGACATTTGTCTGAAAAATTCTACGGTATGTTTGAAAAACTATTTTTGGCTCTCTATATCAAACCAAGGAACAGGTACAGTTTTATGAATCTGGTGAGGTTGAGGGATGGCAACATCGACACTATTCTTTATGCCACCCCTTGTAATAACATTAATATTAGACTCTTTGCCTCCCACAACCAGTCTCGGTTCAGATTTTATCATATTTATGCCTCTTTTCCTTGCGCAATATTTCCGTTTTGCAATCAAATCAAGACATTCATCGATGGCATGGGTATTGTTTCTACAATGTGTGCACCAGGGTCTCCTTGGAAGTGTACAGTCTCTTGCCATATGCCCCTGCTCCTCACAGTTATAGCAGTGAATAGGTCCCCTTCCGCTAGTTTGACCTCCTCTAAACCCCCCACCACCTCAAAGACTTCCTCCAAACCCTTGAGGAGTCTCGTCAACCCGAAACACAGAATGATCCAATCTGTCCAAAGCCCGACATTGCTTCACAATATGGGTTGTCAACCCACAAACTTCACAATGTACAATATTAGGGATAGGCGAGTATTTTTGTAGGATTGGGAAATGTCTCAGAGGATGCCCATGTGTTCTACATATCTAGCAATACTCATTGCTTTGGTCCCCTTGTTGATTAATAAAAATGTGGTACTTAATAGGTGGATGAAAATGAGTCATTGTAATTTGTGTAATGCCCCCTATCAATCCCATCGACGAGGGTTGCATGGGATGGTTCAATGGTCCACCACCCCGCAACCTTGGGCACTTTGTCGTTGTGTGGACTTTTGTATCGCAACCCATGCACCATACTTGTGGTTGATTTACTTTCGGTAGAGATAACTCTTGAATTTTCTCTGTAAGTATTGAAATCTGGCCCTGAAGCTGCACAATGTTATTATCCTCCGCAGGTCGCATCATGTGTAAGCTCCCGGGGTAGCCTGCAATTGCTTCAATATTCATCACCTTCTATAGGGCCTCACCCAAGGTGGCAATTCTTTGTTGTGTTAAGGGGATCCTTATCAGCGATAATAGTCCTTGAATGAACCACTCACATTGATGATCTTCACGAATGGGATTTGTCAACTTCCTAATTGCATCTTTGAACCTCTGGTTGTACTCCCAAGAAGATTCCACGTCTCTCTATTTAATCTCCCGCAACTCAGAGAGAGCCCGTTGCTTTGAATGCGGTAAATAAAATATTGCTATGAATATTTTCTTGACCTGAGGGAGGGTAAACACATGTCCTTGAGCATTCCCAGGATCAATGGAATTAATATACCATTTTAATGCCTGACCTCTCAAGGTGGTCTAGAACTTGACTAACTTACTTGTGTCTAAGGTTCTGCGAGATCTCCATATGGCTTCGCACAGGAACCAGTGTTGTTCGACATCCTCATCCCCATGGTGAGGGATCCAACGTGTTGAACTGACATTTGCCAACTTCATAACCCAATTAAAATAAGGACCTGGTTGCGATAGGACAAAAGGATTTTCTATACTTGTGCTAACACTTATACTATAACTTACAAGATTATAAATATTATGAATAACATGAACTATTGCGGGATTTGGTGTGGAACTTACCGGATTCGTAGGAGGCATTGAGGGACAGGGTGATTCATGGTTGGTTCCTCCGACACTATCGCATGATTCTTCTCTAGGGGAGGTTTCCTTCAACTGAAATATCGTCTTTTCTTGTAGAGATTTAACGTCTTCTGGTGTTATAGGATTTGATCCCACAACTTCCTCCAGAGTTGTGACTGATTATTTTTTCCTCAAAATGAGCATGCTTTCTTTATTTCCCTCTCGAACTTTCACTCATCTCTTATAATCTTTCTGTCAACCAATGGCTACCCAACTTCCCTCTCATTTGCAACTCTTTCAACTTCTCAAGGTCTCTCCTATAACTGCTCTCGAGATTGATCTCTTTCTGCAACAGATCCAGTCTCTCCATAGATTTCATCTCACTAAATTTGGATCTTTTATAAATAAGTTATGACGTGTTTACCCGAAACACCTGTTTTTGACTAGTTTCAAGACTACCCACAAACCCTGTTTTCCACGGAGTGTAACTCCCAAAATACAACGACCCACAAGCTGAATTTTTTACCACAGATACTCGAGTATGTTTTCTCAATGGCATAGAAATTTCATGGTCTAAATCATTATAGAAAAAAACATTATAGTGAAATTTCATGGTCAATCTTGATCTGTTGCAGAAAGAGATCAATCTCGAGAGCAGTTCTCCCTCCCTAAATTAATATACCAACTCCCTCCATCAAGATTTGGCTTTAGCTTCAAGGATCTCATATCAACTACATAACTACATTGTTAGAAATATGATCTCTTCCATTCAAGTATCCAACAAACCTGAAAAAAACACACCACCTAAAAAGTTCTACTGGTATATTTGGCAATAATAATACCACAATAATACTAATGAATTGATAAGGCCTAAGATTGTCTTTTAGTTTCATTCAAGTTTTCTCAGCAAATAAGAGTTAATATTAGATGAAATGTTTTTATTTATATTTGAGATTGTGTAAGAGTTATAAAATACAAAATTACAAAAAATTATATCAACAACATTTAAAATAAATTTTAATCTTAAAATACAATAAAATAAAATAGAATATTTTTATTTACAAATGTTAAAAACTTTGTGAAATATATAAAACTAGTTAGCCCTAGA